>BGPR01001307.1:84795-154035 GCA_013235015.1 Araneus ventricosus | reverse complement strand
CAATACACGGTGGATTTTCAGTGGAATCTGATTTCGAACCTAGAACCATCTGGTCCTAAAGCTTATACCTTACCACTAGGTCACTGCGGCTCTTTCTGACGAGGGTTGTCGATACCATATGACTTTGACAAATGACTTTCCCACAAATGTTAGAGAGTCATGCTCTTACGATGCAGAACTGTTTTCGTTTTTCAATCAACCCTTCAATGTACAATTTTTTAATTTTCAAAATAAAAAATCCCTTTTGGCATGAGAAGTTCACATATAACAACAGAAAAATACACAAAAAAGAAAAAAAAAATCAAAATAAAATTGTGATATTATTAAATTGAATTTAATGAACGTATCAAAGCACTATTTCTTTTTTATAAAACAATAAAAAAAGTATTTTAAAAGTAATATCAAATGGTAAATACCTGCAGAAGCAATGGATGAAACCATCAAAGATGCAAGACTCCTTTTAAATGCTAAAAACTGCGTAAATATGTCAATAGGTGTATCAGGAATAACTGACTACCACAGACTTATCAATAGGACCTGTGCTGTCCATAGAAAATGGAACGAATAACTATTATACGGTCTTTCTTGTGATGTTTCTAATCTGATACAGCGAGTACGAGAATGGGTAAATTCATTATTATCATGAAAAATAAATTATGCATCAAATTTGATACAGTACGCAGTGAAGAGTTAACATGATAATGTTCATAGGCTGAATACTATCTGTGATTTGAATGATACGTCATTCGTGATGCAAAAAATGTTCAAAACGTTCTATAGGGCAGAAAGTTGGATAATGGTTATCAAATTTGGAAAGAAGTTACTTCCAGGGTAGTAGGTGCTCACGAAAGGGCATTTCAAAATTTTAATTAATTAAATAATAATCGAAATTTTAAAGTACTTTGGGACATATTATCGCAGAAATACCATTCCTACATCACTTTCAAATTCAAAAAATCAGCTGTTCAATAATACCACTTTAGCTGCGGTACAATTAAAAAAAGATTTTTTTAAAAAAATCAATTTTGTAACAATGCTTTTCTTTCTCATACCAGCATGTAACAAAATAGCAAGATTGTGAATAATCAGTGTGAATATTTAAATAGCTTTCAAGCAATTAAGCAAAAAAAAAAAAGTTTTTTCAGTTTATTTATTAACAGGGGGTGTAGTGGAGCTGGGACGCCGTTCTGGTACTGCTTTTTTTTAAAGACAAATAAATGAGAAAATATTGTAAAACCCTCTTAAAACAGCGCGATATTTGCCAGTGGCAGCGATTGGGTGGAAAAAGTGAGGGGCAAAAAAATTTATAGACATCTAAAAGACTCAGGAGTATAGGGGATAGACAATAAAATTTAAAAATTTAGTTAAAAAATTGGCTATTTTCCAGAACATTGTTGCTTTTTTATAATTCCTAGTCTTAGGCAGCTAAAATTAAATAAAAATTTAATTTTTTTCTAAAAAAGTAGGGGAGCGGCCGGCGGGGCCCCCGGGGGCGGGGGGGGGGGGGGGGGGGGGGGGGCGCACTGCTTAATTTAAGACTACGTCACTGATTACTAACTAATGTTTTAACATATTTCAAAGCAATGAATGTTTTTTAAATATAACATTGTTTTTCGGCTGGCATTCTTTCGGCAAATTACGTGATATTATTATGCACAAAATGCAATAGAGGATGCAATCAAGACAGGAGAAAGAAGCCCAAGACATTATCATCTTACGATGTTTCGGATTAAAGGTTCGAATATCTCACCTTTTCTTTCTAAGAGAGAGACAAAAGGATATTAACAAATTTTGAACACTCCGTAGTCATATGACATGATTTCCGATCATTTTGGGCATGTCTAAAACTTGTAGATTTTGACCAAGAATGGGACTCGTGTATGCAAGGCTAGTATCCCGGCCTCTACACTATCCGGACGACTACTGTTGAAAAAAATACCAAATATTACCCAATGCATGCTCATTTTTGGGTTTTGACCAAGAATGCGACTCGTGTAAGCAAGGCTTGTATCCCAGCGTCTACATTATCCGGACAACTATAGTTGAAAAAATACCAAATATTAGCCAAAGCATACTCATGTTTGGTTACATAATCTGCATGAAACAAATACATCCATAAAAAAAGCAATTAAAAAAGTTTTTAATTGTATAACATCAACTACTTTCTTCTTACAACCGAATAAATAGCATTTTCAGAAAAAATAACAAACAAAACTTATTTTATAGCATGTAAAGCATAACAAGCAGAGGTGTTGCTACACCAACTCCATGTTTTAGTCAAAGGATTATACAGCATTCCTTCTACAGATACTATCCGACAATTTGAGCCTTTCAACATTTCACTTAATTCACTTGGTTGAACAAATTTATTCCAGTCATGAGTCCCTCTAGGAATAATGTTTAAAACATATTCTGCGCCCAAAATGGCTGCAAAATAAGATACTGTGGTGCGGTTAACAGTCGTAAAAAATAACGATCCGCCTTCTTTAGCAAGTTCCACACAACAGTTAACAAAAGTTGGTACATCAGCCACATGCTCAATGACTTCGCTGCAAACGACGGCATCAAACTGGCCAGGGGAAACTGTAACAAAATTTTCAATGGTATCACAGACATAATTCAGTCGAGTTTTGATTTCTTCATCTTGCGAAGCATGTTTCTTTGCAGCTTCAATGTTCTCTAGGCCGGGATCAAGACCAGTGACTTGTGCACCAAGCCTTCCCAGAGGTTCAGCCAAGATACCTCCACCGCAACCAACATCGATAATCTTGTATCCTTCGAGAGGCAGTGGTTTTTTAACTGCAACTTCAGATGCATATAAAATGCCATCTCTTACAAGGGGAACTCTCAAAGAATTCATCGCGTATAATGTACGATATGGGTTGCTCCACCATTCATTAGCTTTCCGAGTGAATTTTGAAAGTTCTTCAGAATCCACTGTTGAGCCGCCCAAAGCTTTGGGAGCAGAACTGAAATTCTTGGCAGAAAAGGGTTGCCACCAAAAATTTCTCAAACGAGAAGTTACAGACCAGAATCGTGTGGCCATCTGCAAATGAACAATAAAGATACGAATAACTTGCAAAAGATGTGAAACAGCAAACAGAAATATCTACTTTACAAATCACATTTCATTTTAAACCATAAACAAGATTGTGCAGCAATTGCTGTAAGTTATTTACTATCTCCCAGCCCCAGGTACTTTATTTATAATTTTAAATTGTTCTGCAATTAACATCCATTTCTTTTTGAGTTAATGTTTTGAAAAACATTTCTAATTTTTTAAACTACCAAACACAATGCATTTCTGTCTACCTTATGCAAAACAACCATAAGGTACTATATACTACATAAAACTACCATACTAGAAAAAACCTAGCACAGAACTTTTTATAATAAACTTGAAAAGATAAATAAGCATATAGAATTTATATCCAAGAATCAAGAATGGAAAACCCATCATATGGTCGTGCCTAACTAGCAAAGTTAAAAGTTTATCTCAATATAACAATGTTATTTTAGAAATCCTTCCATTATAAACTGGGTTCATACCTCTCAAAAGATCTTTCAAAGATGATGATAATTTAATTCTTTGTTTGCTTTAGGAAGATACTATTAGAATAATTAAATTAGAGGACTATACTAGGTACTTAAGGTCATGTACAAATTTCATGCATTCATCTATCAGTCCATGCATGACGAACAATTTTT
Organism: Araneus ventricosus; assembly: GCA_013235015.1. NCBI lineage: Eukaryota > Metazoa > Arthropoda > Arachnida > Araneae > Araneidae > Araneus > Araneus ventricosus. Next base: position 150,327 of record BGPR01001307.1, on the reverse strand, counting down.
CATAGATGTAACTAGAAATGCAATCACAAGGTGATAAAGCAATGTGAGCGACACACAAAGAAAGGAAGTAGATAGTGGCATTAAACAAGAATTTATTAACAAATAAAATGAAGCAATATTTTCTGGCAGATTATGGAAAAATCATGGTTGCAATGTAGGACTTTAAAATTTCTTCCATCCACCACAATGCAGGTTACACATGTTAACGATTAATGTTTACGGTACCCGCCTACTTCATTCCTCTTAGGATCGATCGCTAACTCTTTGCCGCCAAGAACGGAGATTAGAGAACATTTGTTTTGGTTGCGCAATGATGTTTTTAACTAGTAACATACGCTCATGCGCGGAAATTAATCTTTTCATCTGTGTTTTGCACATCATGCCATATTGCATCTCATTTCGATTGGACTGTTTTGTTCATCTCTTCGATGTGATTGGTCGATTCATTCGAATTTCAATAAAACTTGGTTTGGAATTCTTTGGCTTGAATATCGGTTCAGTACTGTGTATTTTATTCTGTGTGCTCCAGTTCTCAATGAATAAGCAAAGCTATGAGTATTCCGCTATGCTGAAAGTGAAGCCGCTGATGTTTTTTAAATTTTAAAAAAATTTGCTCAGTACAGGCTTGAAATGCTGCAGGCACTGCGTGCGGAAATTCTCATTTTCGAAATTTTTTTTAAAAACCTAGATTCCTAATGTTGAATGAAAAATTGAAGCTACTATCTCCCTGCTATACGCAAAGCGAAGGTGCTGATGATTTTTTAAGTTAAAAAAATCTGCCCGGTACACACTTAAAGTGCCGCAGGCATCGCGTGCTCAATCTCTCCTTTTCAAGTGATGCATGCGCAAGAGAGAAATAAAAAGTGAACTGCACATGCAAAACAGTATTTGGTGATGAAACATGAAATTGCGCCAAGAAAAATTGGTGAGAAACAGGTGGGTACCATAAACTCCACATTTACCATGTTCTCAGATCTGGGTTCAACATGGATTCTCAGTTCAAAGTGGGCAGCAGTCATAGTGATGAACTCGATGTCCAAGGTTATGGGTATCTCATATATCAGGGATTTCATGTATTTACAGACGAAAAAATCCAAGAAAGCAGGTGTCAGTGCTTTCAGTACATGTGTACTGCAGTTCATCTACTGCCATCCATATAAAGCACAAACACCAGTTCCATATAACTATATATACATCCTTCCCCTGCAATATCCAGCCTCCTGCTTTCCAACAAGCATGCGGCAACAACTCATAGCAGCTTTCAGACACAACTTCCTTAGTAAAAACATCATCACTGTGTCTGACACTCAAAGTCTGTGCAAAACCTTCTGGGATACATTGTATAGTAGAAACATTAACATAGATTTTTCTCATTGACCACTGGCTTGATAAATAAGAGCACAAGCATCGATAAAATATTTGATAATCATTTCCTGATGTGGCCTTGATTACTTTCAAATGTCAGCATATTCCACTGGAATCTTATGTCTCTGGACTCAAATGTACAAATTACTTCTTTTCAATAATAATACTTCTACAATGCAGAAGTAACTTAACCAAGCTCATGCCTATCTCACATCTCTCAGGAGAAGGTTGAGAATTAAGCATCATCGGATATCAGACGAGTCTATTTTGATAAGTACGAGACATCAACACAATCATCTCTACTAATAATAAAGGAGAATGTCTGTGTGTTGGTGTTCTACAGGACAGACCGCTGTACCTCCCAGAGGTCTGTCTTCCTGTCATAATTTGGTATCTAATTGACACAAACATTATTTGAAAAGTGAGAATGTGCACGTCTGATTCTTTTTAAAAAAAATTCTAATTAGAATTTTTATTAATTAAAAATTAAGCACAATTTTGTCGGTTTTCCCTTAATAACTTCTAAAAATTAGCACAGTACAAAGATAATTTTTACACCACCTGAAAGTTAAAAAATTTATCTTTTTAATGATATCAATTCAGTTGGCGTACTATTTTTTCACTAATTTTAATAAAATTTAAAAATATTTTTAGGCATAATTTACAACAATACTTTTCATTGTTGCAAGCCAAGATAAATATCCCGATGGATTTTGCTTCCTATTTTTTTTATATCATCAATTTTTCTGCGAAATCTGTAAACAAAGTCCGCTAAGATAGTAAGCATATCAGGAAATATATCCAGTAAGCTGAATGATTTCTATGTTTTGATTCTTTTTAGCAGCATGTCTAAATTCAGCTAACATACTGCTAGGCATAAAATGTGCTGCAACATTTTAATGTCGAGATTAAATGCATATTTTGCCTGTGGAATAAGAAAGTGAAGTTAGTGCCGACAATTTGCAATTAGATGTTAAATAACATGGATAGTTACTCGACTCTTTAAGGGACATTACCTGAACGGACACAACAGGTGCAAGGCTAGTAAAAGAGCATGGGTTAAATGTCTATAAAAATTTGAAATTACTTTATTAAGGAAACCATGGATATCAAATTATGCATTCAATTAAAATGATATTCCCAGTGAACATGTTGGTCGTCGAAGGCGGCTAGTATATAATATATACAACCTGTTATTTCTCTATGAGTTGCTATCCCTTCCCCCTCCCCCCCAGTAAATGCACTCGTCAGTCTGAGGTTGAAAATCAGCCACTTCCTTCTGAGAGCCAGGGAATATTAAGTTCTAATGGTTAGTTTATCTTTATAAAAGTTAATAAACATTTACTATGCATGTGTAAAAATTAATAAACAATAATTAAAAAAGGAACAACACACAGATATTTCATGCATAGAATTTTTTGAAATGATGCCACAATAAAGAGCATGGTTGAAACTCCGAGTTTCTTGCAACTATTATCAAACTATATAAATGAAAGATAAACTTTTTGAAGGAATCGACCAATATTTCTGCCAAATTTTTAATGTCAAGTTCTTCATCACAAATATCAGTAGTTTATCTTATTTAAAACAAAACGTTTTGTTTCACTCATTCTATAAATCAATTAAGAATCCACTAAGTATTGTGAATAGGTCTGTCTTCTATTCCAAATTTAAAAGGCAATTGTTGGAAAAGTTTTATATATATATGAAATTGAAAAGTTAATTTAGAACTTGGATAGCTGTAATTATTAACACTTAATTCTGGGAGTAGTTTCCTATGAATATTAAAAGTGTATTTCATTTTAAATGCAACAATTAAAATAAAATACACCCATAAAAAGTAAAAATACACATTTTATGAACTCGCCAACTTTTATAAATTAAATATTTATCTTCTTAATTATATATGGATTGTATTTTTCATCGCTTTCTGTGATATTTTAATTGTAAGTACAATATTTTATATTTAATAGATAACTATGTGTGATTGTGTGTTTATAGATAGGGTGGCTTTATTAAATTTAGAATCTGTTTAATTTTTAGGGTTCTTTTTGTATTTAACTGACATGATTTTTAATAGTACTTTTAGTCTTATTTAGTTATAACAATTTGATTAGGTTTTGGATTTTGTTTATTACTATATTTGATATTATTTACTATCATAATTCATAATACAGAGAAAATTCATATTGATTTAGAATGTAAAAGCTTGAGCAAAATTAAGCCTGAAATGAGCACTTTAAAAGTTATTGATCTTCATAGGTTTACTTCAACTGCTTAATAATACATATTAAAACATCTCATTCACATATTTAAATTAATATAAAACTGCTGAAAGATGATTAATCTAACAGTTGAACTTAAATGAAAACATGCTTACCTGAGCAAAAAATGTATAAAATCTATCAGCCTGAGATCACCAAATGGAAAATTGTTCTACTTTCTGAATCTTCACAAACCTGAAGTGATTGAAGAAAAATAATATTCAGAATTATTGCCAACAACAACAACAACAACAAAAAAAAAAATCTAAAAACTGAGATTAATAAAAAAAGATTTCCAGTATTAGAAATGATTTACAGCTAAACATCTACCTTAAAATTACAAAGAATAAATTTTTTATACATTACACCACAATAAAGAATTCACAAGAGAAAAAAGATAAGAATCTTTTGAGATGCATTTTGCTAATTCAAAACAATACAAATCATATAACTATAATCTATTATCACTTATAATCAGGGTTGTGGCGATTTAAATCAGTTGATTAAAATCACTGATTTAAATCAACTGATTTTTTTTAAAAAAAATCATTGATTTCTATCACTTTATTTTAAATATCAAGTTAATCTGCTTTAATGAAATAAAATTGTTCATGTATCTTTAAATAGTGATTTTAAAATATTTTTAAATGTATATTTAAAGAAAGAATATATAGAACATAAAAAAATGTTTCATTGAATTGATGCAACTAGAGTACTTTCCATATCTTTATTTTTGCAAACACAAGCAAATTAGATTTTAAACAAATCTCTAATGAGCAACAAAAAATGCAAAGTACGAGATGTTCCTTTTTTATCAAATAAATATTGTGAAAAGGATCATGAACATTGTAAAATGTAATGAGCTTCGTTTTAATATTGCGGAAAACTAAATAGTGTTGGGGACAAAAAAGTTTTTATATTGCAATAATGTTCAAATGTAAGATAATTAAGTAATACACATAAATGTTCCAAAAGAAAGACAAACATATACATAGTGCAATTTAAACTATGATCTATACTTATAAAAGACCATGTTTCTGTGTGTGCATGCGATGTCCAGACGAATCTATCCACTTACAGTCATGAAATTTGGCACACAGGTAGTCCTGATGGTGATTCAATGCACCTCGAGGCTTGAATTTAAAATTTTAATCTAGAGATTTTTTTATATAGTATTTTGTGTTGTTTGGGAGGATTTTTCGCTCCAATTTCTCAATAGCATGTTTTTGGATAATTGTACGGAAAAAATAGATACACCATCGGAAAGAGAAAACGATTTCCGTTCTAATGAAGTTTGTTTCATACGTCTAACATAATTTACTGAATTTTGAGAAATTTTTGAAAAATAGTCACTTTTATGTTTATTTTCCATTCGGATTTCTTAAAATTCTCGCTTAAATAAATATTAAACTTCATTTATTATAAATAACAAGCGCACAGAATGGTTGTTGTATAAATTATATTTAGAAAAAACATTTTTGAGTCCAGGTTAGAAAAAGTTACTTCAGAAAATTTCAGTAACTTTTCACCTAGTTACTGGTTTCTTTTCTTTATTATGTTTAGTACGAAGTAGTTTATTCTTAAGGTGAAGGTGAAATAAACCCTAATTCAAATACTTGAAAGGGTAGAGGAGAAGAGTATGCTATTTAGTTCTTGGAAGATTGCAACGTTTGTAAGACATCCTTAGTCTATTATCCAATAAAGGGTAGAGAAGGATAATTCTTATTTTTGTAAAGGGGGGGGGGGGAACAGGATTTTCAATCCTTTGTGCAGTTCATGTAAAAGAGAGCCTGCTTCTCTCTTGTGCAAAACTTGCTTGACCAGAAGAGCCATATTTAAAAATTTTATATTTTGAAAATGGCAAGTTGTGGAAGGAAAAGAGATTCTATTTGGAATAATTTTAGGAGTTACCTAAGGTATTAGGTAAAACTGGTGTCAGAGCTAGATGTATATATTGTCATAATGAAAGTCAAGGAATTGTAGAAAGACTAAAAACATCATGATAAGTGTCCAAAGAAGGCTATTACTGCTGCTGCATGTGCATGAAAGAAGTTAGAATTGAAGCTTAATGAAGCATCAAATAACAAAAATATCTTGTATTATATAAAGCAAGATATGAACAAGTAATTACAGGTGCCCATCAATATTAATTTTTAACTCTAACCAAGAAAAAGAAGAGGGAAAAATTGTCACAACAGAAGAGAAAAAGAAGGGTCTGGAATTTGTCAAAGAAAAATGTGGCTCTGGTTTCCCAGCAATTACTTTAAAATTTTTAAGGAAGTGAAACCATTTCACAATCATGACAAAAAATTATTTTTTTTTGACCCAACAGTTGTTAAAACAATGTCTGATTGTGAATGGTGGAATAGCTTTTGTAAAATTTTAAATGAGGATATAATTAGTGAAAATGAAATGAAATTTATAAACATGTTAACTACAGCTAAATCATCAACTGCTAGTGTTGAAAGGATTTTTTCAACATTTGGTGTAGCCCATTCTAAATTACGAAACAGATTAGGAGTAGAGAAAGCTTCAAAGCTTGTGTTTGTAATGAAACAAATGAACAGCTGAGTGTAAAATTCTAGCATATTTTAACAAACAGTAATATATCTATAGTCAAGAAATGTAGTTTTTATTATATGGTCCTTTTTTTCCTTAATAAAATTGTCTTATATTTTAAAAGTATATTATTCTTTATATTTAGTTCACAAATATTTCTTAAATAGTTTGTTGCATGTTTGAATAAATTTTTTTAAAATTTATGTTTTATAAAAAGAAAGTACAGTGCTTCTATATATATATATATATATATATATGATATTTAAATTTTTTAACTTTCTTAAATAATCTTTTAACAACACCTCATTTTAATTACTTCTACTTTCATCGTAATAAGTGCACGACAACTTTCTTTTCAAGTCATGAGTCTTTTCCAGGGAAATTCCCTTATCTCGGTACTTAAACTTTGTGCGCATTCCTACCTCTCCTTTTTGACTTCAACATGTAAACGTATAACAACATAGCGCTGCTTCGTACATTGCCTTTTTTAAGTCTGGTCATGAATACTCATATAATACGATTATTTTAACTATTGCAAAGTAACATACTATTGTTTATGATGGAATAAATGAAGATTTAACAACTGCTGTTTTTTTCCTTTACCGACATGGATTACTTCACCTTTAAAACCTGATCTTTCATATATATATAATTTTATGACTGTAGGGTTCACTGTCTAATATACAAACGTTAAATATATATATAAAATTTTTAAAAAATCATTAAAATAAAAAAATCCGATTTAAATCAAATAAATCGATTCTTTTGAGAAAAATAAAAAAAATCGACAACACTGCTTATAATCTCAAAATCTATCAACCTATTGCTTTTTTAAAAAATAAATTACCAAAATATTCCTATTTGAACTACACAACGGGCTATCCAATTACAAATGGCAAACAAATAAAGAGAAAGATGCATGGTCTACTATTTCACTCTTCAAACTTGTGAACATTACATGTGACAAAATATCAAGCCTTCAAAAGACAGGTTTCAAAGTTTGGTAAGACTTAAAATTACGGTGCAGTCTCGTCGCCAAGCTTGCCATAATCACGCCAACCGTTAAAAAGTCTTCAAATGCAAAGGAACAAAAAGGTTCAGGATCACTACGTTTAGCGAGTAATTACCCAAAAGATATTCGATTTTGGCGATCGCACCGTATCCTTACGTCTTCTATAAGAAAATAATGCTGTATTTATCAGAGAAAGTTTTTCAATTAAGAAGCATGGCAGATGGTAAAAAATGCGATGCAAAACAATCAGATTATGATACTTTTTATTCTAATTATTTCGGGCAATACCAATCCTATTATTTATGTTTTTTATTTACCATACCAGCATAAGCATACATAAGAAGTATATCAGTAAAGCATTTTAATCATATTTCTACTGATTCTTCACAAACTTTTAAAGTAGTATTTAATAAATTCATAATTAACAAACCTAAAGATCTAAGAAAACGTTTCGCATCCAAAACGGATAACCGGTGTGTTTTTATTTACATAATAAGAATGATTCGTCATTTATGGACTGCTTGACGGAACGAATCATTTTTGGAAGCAAGCGATTCATTTTATTTTTTTAATCATTTCTAAAGAGTTAGTAAGGAAGTTCATATTCTTAAGTAAATTATAAAATTTTAATTTCAAGGGCTAAATAAATGATTCACCACTAATATGCCTTCTTAAATTACCAAATATCTTGGAACAAAGGCATAGCTAAACATATAGCTCATTCGTTTGTAAAAATCAGTTCGTTTTATTTAATCCGATATGAAGTGACTTGAACATCCAGGAACGTAATTTGCAAAGCGAAACAATCGAATTTGTTGGAAGTTTTTGAAATAAATTTAAGATGGACGACGATATTGAGGAAATGAATAAGTTGCGCCAAATAAGAAATCGACATTATCGGAATAAAACTGAAACTCTTGATGATGATTCTGAAAACGAGTCGTGTTCAACTAAATCTCCAAGTCCTGATGATCCAGGCCCTGACCAAGACATGACATCTTTAATGGGATTTGCGAGTTTTGGAAAAAAAGCTCGAACATTCGATTTTGAGGCTTTATTTGAACAAACACGAAGAGCAGCGAAAGAAAAATATGATTCTAATAAAGAAAAAACTTTGTCATCTAATTCAGCAGCCTCTAATCAAAACACCAAGACTTCCGAGTCGAGTTCAAGTGATTCAGATTCCTCAGATGAAGAATCAAGTGACAGTGAAGGAGAAATAGGTCCACCGATCCCTGAAAGTATTATTAACTCAATTGATGATTCGAAAGCAAAAGTGGATGATGATAAAGATTCAGAAAGTGATGATGAACCATCTACATTGGTAAATGATAGATATAAATCTATACCAGCGAGTCATGAGGTGGTTCTTGAGCATGGTAATAAAACTGTGTCAGCTATCAGTCTTGATCCTAATGGAGCTCGCCTCATTAGTGGTGGTTATGATTTTGATGTGAAATTCTGGGATTTTGCTGGCATGGATGTTTCTCTACAGTCGTTTCGCTGCCTTAGACCTTGTGAATCACATCAAATAAAAAACATTGAGTACAGTATAACTGGTGATGCAATACTCATCGTTTCTGGCAACTCCCAAGCTAAAGTATTGGATAGAGATGGATTTGAACTTTCGGAGTGTCCTAAAGGAGACCAGTACATTGCGGACATGGCCAAAACTAAAGGACATTGTGCCATGTTGAATGATGGCTGCTGGCATCCTCGAATAAGAGAAGAATTTTTGACTTGTTCTAATGATGGAAGCTTAAGGATTTGGCTGTTGGATGAGATAGTGCATCAGAAAAATGTCCTAAAGCCTCGGCAACAAGGTGGACTACGAGCAATCCCAATATCTTGCCGATATAGTCGAGATGGACAACTTGTAGCTTCTGCATGTCAAGATGGATCAATTCAAATGTGGGATCACAGAAAAAACTTTGTAAACACTTGCCTATTAGTGCGTAATGCTCATGATAAAGGAACTGATACATCATCGTTAGCATTTTCTTATGATAATCATTATGTGGCATCAAGAGGTGGTGATGATACTTTAAAATTGTGGGATCTTAGAAATTTTAAACAACCTATAAATGTAGCTAATTCTTTATTTAATAGATATACAATGACTGATTGCAGTTTCAGCCCAGATGATAGCTTCATTTTTACAGGTGTATCTCTTAGGAAAAACGAAACTACTGGCAAACTGATATTTTTAAATCGAGATACCTTCCAAACTGCATATGAATTAGAAGTTGGAGATTCTGATGTTGTTAGGAGTATATGGCATCCGAAACTCAATCAAGTTCTTGCTAGTACTAGGAGTGGTATTGTGAAAGTTTATTACAACCCTGAATTGAGTGAACGAGGTGCAAAACTATGTGTTGTGAAAACGAAGCATAAAGCTAAGCAAACTGAGATGATATGTGAACAGCAAATCATTACTCCTCATGCTCTTCCTATGTTTAGAGTTGACAGACCAAAAAGTACCAAAAAACAGATGGAAAAAGATCGCAAGGATCCCTTGAAATCTCAGAGACCGGATCTTCCAGTTACTGGCCCAGGCCAAGGTGGGAGGATAGCATCAGCAGGAAACACATTATCATCCTTTATTGTAAGAAATCTGGGATTGAAAAAGAAAGTAGATGACACCTTAGATCCACGAGAAGCTATACTAAAGTTTGCTAAAGACGCTGAAGAAAATCCATATTGGGTTACTCCTGCATATTCTAAAACACAACCTAAAACTGTGTTTTTAAATGAAGAAAAATCAGATGAACCTCCAAACAAGCAAAGAAAAATATAATTGTGTTGATTGTATCATAATGTATGTATATATATAATAAGTTTGGAATTTCATTTTTCTGTATATTTTACACTGTAACATTAAATAATAATCATATTTATTAACTACATACATGCATCATAAAGTTGTTACTACAAGTGTTAAGAAAAAATTTCAATATATTTTTTAAAAAATATCATTATTATGACAAAGGTTTTTTTTTTTTTTTTTTGGATGGGGGATGGCAAGAAAGTTAAAATTCATTCATTTGATATCTTTGGTAAAAGTGCCTACATAAAATGCACGATTTATTTACATAAAAGAAGAAGGAAGAAAAAAGGGGAGGGGATTACAATTGCAATAGCTTTTACTTGGAATTTTATAAGTGTTTTTTTATAAATCATTAAAAAGTGCTAAAATTGGAATTATTTTGATGTTTAATATTTAATAAATTTGTTTATATTTACACTTCCGCTCCGAGTTTCAATAATTAAAAGGTTGAAAAATTTTTGTATCAAATATGTTTTAATCTTTGAATTATTAGTTTTCTCTTTTCTTCTTGCATTATGTTTTATACTTATTAAATAATGCTTATTAATTGTACTGATATTTTTGAAATATGCTTAGTATTTTGGTTTGAAATAATACAGGTAGTTTATTTGAATAGATTCTTTTAAGAATTTTATTTCATGGTTGAGTATTGAAGTGTTTACTATCCCTTGCACCTTCAAACTCATTTTTATCTATGATCTGAAAAATAAAAAAAAAAAAGGAATGACTGTTTTTAAGTTTAAATAATCAACATCTTATTTAAACTGAATTTACCATAAAGCTATTTTCAAAAATGACATTTAAAAAAAATCAAATGCTTTGTTAAGGTTCAAACTATTAATACTTTTATATTTACATTACATTTTCTATCTACTGAATTTTAAGATTACAAGAAATGAAATAAGTAGCTCTTTTTCACAGTGCATGCATTCTGTTACCGAAGAAATTTGTATATTTATCATGTATATTGATGTTTGTAAGGAAGAAGCAATTTAAAATTTTATCAATTTTTATTTTGATTTGTGTTATTTTATTTTCCCATTATAGTATTGTGTATAAATATGCATATAAGGGTGAAAATAGGCGGTTTTTATTGTTATTAAAATTTGTTTTAGACTAGGGATGTAATGAATATTTGGCCCTTTTGTTGAATATTCGGCTGGCCAAATACTAAGCAGATATTCGGCCGAATATATTCAAGGTAATAATCTTTTAAAAATGTGCTTTGTACAGGGTTCGTACGTGTCCTTACAAGTCCTTACTTTTACATTTAGTCCTTAAAAGTCCTTATTTTTATGCCCCATTTTTATAAAGTCCTTGAAAGTCCTTACTTTTTACTCTGCCATTATTAAAAAATTTAAAATTTCACCGATTATCGTTTTTCTAATTCCTCCTTCTCGGCGGCTCTAATCTCGGTTGAGGTGGCTCTCATGGAATGCGGTGGGGGGACGACACTGCTCGCGTTCTACGAATCCATATCCATCGCATACACTTTGGGAAATAAGGGAGGAGTTACAGATGGCCTTTATTGGCCCATGGTTCCATAGGAATGATTGTCAAAAGTTCTGTTACCATTTTTAGAACAGTATCAAAGTGATAAACCTTCACTTCAATTTTTTGCCAGTGATGTTTTTAAAACTTGTTAATGATTGCATTCAACATTTCAAAATTTTGAAACCAGAGCATGAAAAAATTGAGAAACCTGAGTCTTTATACAAATTCAACTTCAGTGACCCAAACTTGTATAATGATAAAAGTTAAGTGTATTTAGGATTTGCTGCTGAGCAACTAATAAAAGAAAAGATAAAAAATAAGGAATTAGCAGACAAGGATGTTTTCACACTCGGATAGGATAGTCGGAAAAACATCATAACAATGATAAAACATTTCATGCAGAAATGTCCTGTGAATTACGCACTAGTAAGACCTGCGATTTGCATTGATCCACGAGTAATGGCTGGATATCCCGAAAAAGCACAGGAAAAAATGAAAAAGGTATTGATTGTATTGTCGCAAAATAAACATATTTTGGGAAAAGATTGCGACGAAATTTTGTTACTCTATGCAGATTTTCTGTTAAATATTGTAAAGCCAAATTCATTTGAATTTACTTCTTTCAATCCAAAGAGTGATTCCCTTGATAATTTTTTACAAACTTATTTTATCAATAATCATTATGAAAAAGTTTGGAAGATTATCAAAATGGTATTAATACTGTCACATGGACAATGAGGTTTTTCGGTGAACAAGGTCCTGGAAATAGAAAATTTAAAAGATGCTTCATATATTTTCCAGCGTGTAAATCATGAATTTATTAAGCTGTCTGGGGCTATTTATGACTTAAAAATTACTAAAGAAATGAGGATGGCTGCCACCTCAGCTAGAGCAAAATACATGCAGTATTTAGAAAGTGAAAGATCCAAAGAAAAGACTGAAACAAAAAGCTCTAGAGGAAGAAATAGATTTTTTAAAACAAAAGAAAATGTTCCTCCAAACGGACATGCACCAAACAAATTAGAAAGCAAATGATTTAGCTAATGAGGTTGAAAAGTCAAAGGACATAAATTTATTTATTCCATCCCATGAACTAAGAAAAACTATTTCTGAAAAAGAAATTAAAATAAATACCTTGGATGTAAAATTGAATGAAAAAAGTTTGGAATGAAAAGATATTTAATTTGATTACCAGTTTCATGGGTTTTTCTTTTTTTCATCAATTTATTAACTCACATTTTTAGGAGTTTTGTTGTGTTAAATTTGTAATGTATCTTCTATGTTTTATCTTATAATTTATCATCTAATAGTTTGAATTTGCAAAAATGAGATTTTATTTAAAAATGCGTGCGGCAATTCGTTAAATTTATTCAATTTCGAGATCCTTATTTTTTGGGTTTTTTAGTCCTTAAAAGTCCTTGATTTTCTTTTAAGGAAATGTGTACGAACCCTGTTTTAATGTATTTAATGAAGAATATTGCAGAATTACTATTCAGTGCATTTATTAAAAAATGTCCTACCATTTGCCCAATTTTAATTCGCATTGTACATAAGTGTATTTAATAATGTTGAGTATAATTTATCATTGTAAGATCTGAAATGATGTAAGAACAATAATTGTTCCACATTTTCAGAAAGAATTCTGTTTCATTTCATATATATATATATGTATATTAGAGATGTAACAAAGACTGATTTAGCCGAATACCGAATATCAAATTTTTAAAAACATTTCGCTTGATTGTAAGTGAAATATTTCGCACATACGCTTACTCACAGATACGCTTTATTTTTGCATCTCTACTTTTTTTTTTTATTGTATCATCTGCCTGTAACTACTTAAATTTTAGAATTTAAAATCCTTGTGAAATATGGAATCACTCTTAGCTATTTTGAATGAAATAAATAAAATTGTTTTGCTTTTCACCTTTTGCTAGATGTATAAATCTGGATATTAGTTAACTTCTTTATTAGCATTGGTCTGTCATGGGCATGTTAAATAGTCCTGGATAGCAGAGATTTCTTATCTAAAAATCATAGCCTTGCATGTCTTTTGCTACTACTGTATATTAATGTAAATAAATGTGTACATTACTATCAGACATATGCTTTTTTAAAATTATAATAATCTTATATGATGCTAGGATTAAGAAATATTGGTTAGTCATTGAAAAGTTCAAAACATTTTAGTGCATTATGTATAAACTTTGCTAAAAAAATAAAGATAACAATAGTAGGTAGACTGAATTTTATCGCTTCAAACTAATCGTGTTGGAGGTGCATATAGATCTTTCCAAATTTGCTTATAATATGCAGCAATACACTGCAAATTTCTAGATTACTGCATATTATGTTGGTTATTGTGTGCTCCAAGACCTCAATGGACCAAAGTAATCTTACATTAGGCCTAATGATTTTATAATGTTGTATGTTGCTCTAGGAAATCTAATAATGTTATTTTCTGAAATGGGACTTTTCAAGAGAAAATCAGTACAACATACTGTTTTGTTATTTATTCTGTTAGAAATAATGCGATGATAAATTTCTGAAATATCTTTGCTTGCTGCTAATATAAATTTTATTTTTTATTAATAGGATCTAAAATTTATATTAAAATATTGAAGGGTGTTGTATTGAATATATAGGTTTAGAAGTTTTTATATTTAACTGAAAAAGTAAGGATAGATACATATTCTTTTATCCTGTGATGTATTATTAGAAAAGATATTTTTCGTTATTTGTCTCAAATTAATGCCAGACTTGTAATATATTTGAATATAGTGTCTTAACAAAATGGGCACACTAATAGATGTTTTTATTAAATTTCTTGAATGATATCAAAAACAAACTCTCTCCATAAAGCAATATTTTGTTTTTCTACTTTCGTATAAATTTGTGTCAAGTGAGGCATCTATCAAGCTCTGTCCGTTTCAGAAAGCCGCATCTATTACTTTTAGATGATTTTACTCTGCAGAGGGGATGGTACGCAGTAAGAAGGGCACTTTTCAAGAGTTCCTTGTTAGGCTCATTTTTATTTTGAATCATACTATTTTGTTTCAATTTGAAACTTGTGTAATTTTTCAGTATATTGCTTCGTAAAAAGTAAAATTCTCCTCTCCCAATTTTAGTGAAATGAGAGCCATATAGCACATGCACAAAAGCATGGAGGTTTTTTGTACCTAAAAATGGACTGTAGATGAAATTTGATTTTGATGTGATTTATAAACAAGTTTGTATCCAGTTTCATTACAAAAATTTCACTAATTGCACCAATTCCCATTCAAATAATTTTTGAACATAAATTCAGGTAATTATTTCTATAGCTGTATTCCATATGTAAAAATGATTCTAATTGATATTTAAGTATAATTTTATTAGATAATATTTGCCTGGTTTGCCCATCATATAGTATTAATACAGTTTTATCAACCAACTTTAACATTTGTAACTTATTTAATTTATGGTAAGCTGAAAGCATTAATTGGTACAAAAGACCTAGAAACAAACTGGAAAAATTCAAAATAAGAGGGAGGAAATTACTGCAAGGCAATGTATTAGCATATAAAGAAAATTTTGATGCATAAAACAAAATGAAAATGCACTGCATATTTTGCATCTAACGAACTTAATGATTCAGATAATCTCAAACAACTGTTAAAAGTGTTAGGCAGAATAACTTTCTAAGTAATATGAAATTCAATAAATATTTAAAAAAAAATTTCAATCATGTGTAATGCTAATTTAAATTATAATGGCATATTATTTAGCTAGTTATTAAGTACACATTTAACTAAATTACAATGCATAAATCAACTGTTGCAAATAATTTTTAAAGCCATTATAATTTGGAAAAAAAATTATACAACTAAATTAACATAATTGAAAAGGTTACTTATGAATTTTAGGTAGAGTAAAAATAATTTTTGTGTAGTAATATTTTCTGAAGTTAACATGAAAAAACACTAAAGTTTTGCTCAGTTTTTAATCGGTCAAAATAATCACCCCGAAGGTGCACTAAAAAATATGCTTGTGCCAAATTTTTCTAGCTCTAGGTTCGTCCTGTAGAACAACAGGCATACACATATTCTCTTTTATTAGAAGTAGAGATATTTAATCCATTGAAACAAAAAGTTTCAATTATATGGGGATGTGAATACATTACTCTGTCAGTGAAGTCCATGTCATGAAATGGCAGGAAAACAGTGGCATACATACATAAAATAGTGCCCAGGGCAAATACCGAAACTGCGCCCCACCCCCTTCTTTTTTTTGAAATGCGATCATTTTCTTTTTGGAAACTTTATGCCAAGGAGTGCAAAGATTAAAATTGCAAATAAATAAAAAACTTATTAAACATTTTTGAGTTGATAGGATTTACAAATTTTTTAACAAAATTTCGCAGAAAATTTGATGCAGTCTAACTTTAATTCCCTAAATAATGGCAGATGTAAGAAAACCAAAGTTTTTTGTAAGAAACTTTTGATATATTGGAAAAATAAAAGGTGCACTCCATTTATCTCGTTTTTGAAAAATAATAGAAAATGCGTACAAATCTCTTAATCTATCGTGAAAAGCAACACACATACAAATAAAAAAATAGTATATGTGTGGTACATCACTTTTTTGCCCATAGACAGTATATAAAAACTCTAAATATTGTATTAAATCTTTTGCTAGCATAGATAAAATCATACAAAAGCCTTGGTGTATAATATATTTACTAATATAATTTCATACATATCTTTAAATATATTACTCAAAATTTACAGCTAATCAAGTTTCATCTAGCAACTTGTTGAAATTCATTGCATGAAATTAGGGAATACATTATTGAAAGGGGGGAAAATGCTGATTCAAACGTGAATTAAAATTACCTTATTAATTTCTCTATGACATGCAGAATTGAAATTTTTTTATTCTAATAGACATTCTTTATGTACATAAGAAAACGATATATTTCTGAAAATTTTTGAAGGCTTTTGGGTATCCGAAATGTTATAAATTCTTTTAATGAAACAAAAGTTGTTTATAATTACAATACTTTATTACTAAAATTTTTGTACGTGTACTAAACATAAGGATTACAAAAAAAAAAATGACTGCCATATTCACATAATTATTTTAAGTTGAGTATTGGTAGTTTAATGATTTGATATTCAAGACAAATTTTAATGTGTTTGTTAACAGTAAAAATTAATTGGCGACAATAGCTTAACACAGAAAACGCTTCACATTATGGCAAGAATTGAAATTCTCTTCTTTATAAATTTGTCCTTGTTAATTATTAAAGAAATCGTTTTCATTTATCTTGATTTCAGCGTCAATACGGACTGATAATTTTTACCAGCAATTGCAAAACTTCATGCGGTCTGCTCTCAGTACTTTTTTTTGTTTGTTTACGTTTGGCAGAACAACTGTATCTAGTTTTTATGAAAGAAAATTTAAAATAAACACTATCATATTTTCATCATACAAATATTCAGTACTGAAAACAATATAAACAATAAGATGGCGAACTTGCGTCTTTTAAAGTTGCTGGAGTGCTCTTACACTACTCAAAAAATAGAGGTATATTTTCCTTTCTTCACTCTTTGCTGATTGAAAATAGGAATGACACTTTTACTAACCATTTATAACTAACTTCCGAATTAGTAAGAATAAATTGGGCATACTGTGAGAAACTATCAGAAACCCTGTGGATGTAATCTTCCACCCCACTGAAACTCAAATCTGTGGAAAATACATTCCTCTTAAACGAGCTTTTAATTTCATTGATGGGGGTTTGTGTCAGAAAATCTCCGAAACATTGTTACTTGTTATTTTGTCGCAACTTGAGGTTTCCAGGTTGTAAAAATGACTGTATCCTTAAGATTTTCCCATATTTCGTTGAAACCATTTCTATTTTTAAGAATCTTGGATTAACCTACTTTTCTTTTAAATACAACCAATTGATTCCTTAATTTTACACCCAGGGCACGTGCACTTCCTGCCCCATCCTAGTTACGCCGCTGCAGGAAGAATAACTGCTTGATTAACCATCTGACTATGTATTCCGTGATTTTTGGGTTGGAAGTCTATTTTCTGCTGCATTCTGCGATTTTCACAGGTTAATATGTTTATTTAGTAGTTTTATAGCATTGGATCATATACTAATAAAGCTTAGCATACAAATAACTCGCTTGTCTCAATGGTATTAGAACATATTTGCAAATGTTACATCTAAATAGTGATTTTTAAAAAAATTACACGGTCAGAGGGTTGACACTAAACATACTACAAAATGAACATTTTCCGATTGCGGTGTCAATATGTTAGATAAGTATTTTGTGTGGAGAGAATGCTATGTGTTCAGTATTTCTTGGATATTTTTAGTACTGTGAAATCTCTACAGTTAAGAGAGAATGTCCACTAAGTAGGGAAATTGGTGAACAAATAAAATTTTGTCTTTTGGATAAATTTCTTTCAAAAATGAATATTTCTGTTATTTAGTTTAGATATTTTCGAAGTGAATCATTTTTTATTTCTTTCAAATTAGAATTTAATAAAAAATATTTTTAAAGACTTTTTAATAAATTTAAACATGAACTGACTGGTAAATGATACATAGAACCTGTGACTTAAATACTCTACATAATTTATAGGATTTCTTAATACTTCAATATTTTGAGAAGCAAAATACTAACACTCTTAAATTTAACAAGATTTCAATCAGTAAGTATTGAAGATTGAAATCTATTTTCAACAATGAAGAATTTAATTCAAAATTAGTACTGCGCAAAAATTGTGAAATTAAAGTAATTGTTTTGTAAATTTTGAAGGGAAAAAAAAAACATACCATAGATTATTAAAATGTTTTGTAGTCCAATCATATATATATGTATAAATATATACAAACATATATATGTTTAAGGTAACTTCTGAACCTTCATCATTAACCCTCTGAGTGCCCAATTATTTTGAACTTTTAGCTATCGGGTTAGAAAGCTTGGCTTTTAAAGTAAATAAATTGATCTTTTTTGTATTTAATCATATCTCTGAAAGTACTTTAGTCATGACTGTTTAAGAAAATATAAATATGAGCTATCTGTTTTTGAACTGAACATGAAAAACGGAAAAAGACGTTTGCGGGACTCAGAGGGTTAATAAAGAAGCTTTCTGTAACAAAATTCAAAATTTTGATAAGTTATATTTTAATTTCCTTATAGAAAAATAACCTCTATCTATGACTCTACTTTGGTTAGATTTTGATAGCAGGGAGCATAATTATACTATTTGATAGCATAATTATTACTTCTTGCAAAAAAACATTTAGGTACACAAGTCAAGAATAATTTTCTTTTGTATGAATACGTACAATAGTCGTGAAACAGTCGGTCACAGATTCATTAAAATAATCATTTAAAAGGAGGATCACAGGACCATTTAAAAATAATTACAAGGTTACAAAAAACAAAACCTTCACAAATTTTAAACAACACGTTTTATTTTAATACACACACATTTGAACATTGATAATTTTGAAATTTTAATGCACAAAAAACAAAAATGAAATTCATACAACTGTTCTAACACTTTTCATCACAAACACAAATGTTTTGTGCAATGAGGTACTTTTATGGAACTGTATGAATACTGTCTTTATCTGAAAAATAGTTTTCTGATATATTTTAATCTTTTTGATAAACAAATGCTTTTTCTTGAAATTTCATGATAATTACATTTAATATTTTGCTAAATGATAATACACATTTGTTAGTAACTGCCAATTCTTTAACATGAAACAAAAAAAGCATTCTATCCAGATTTTTTTCCTCCTTTTTTTAATTCAAGAAGATAAAGTAGGCTGCATGGAAAAATAAAACTGAAATAAATTACAAATTATTTGTAGATATATCTGACCTCAAACTCATCTTAAGAGTTATGAATGCCCCAAACTGTCAGTTCCAATTGGGTTTCTCAGCTGATTAAAAAAAAAATATACACTATGTACAAGTATTTTAAAAACTCAGTGCCACAAATTAATCAATGTCATTTTTTGCTTGCTCTTCTTGGCTGGGAGCAGGACCTTGCAAAGGTCGTCTAAATAGCAAGATATGGGGCTCTGAAAATAAATACAAAGTTAAATTAATGGACAGAAATAAAAGTTTTATGGATGTAAAATATATGGAGCATTTAGATCAATCGTAATACAGTGTCCATAAATTATCTAACTTCCAAGATATATATACTATACTAGACAAACTAGATAATAACAAACGGATTTCAACATGTGATAAAATAGCTCATAAAGTTATTTTGTTTTCCAGGTGATGCAAATTTCACAAAAAATGTGGACACCACAGGAGAAAGCTCAGTGTGTTGCCTGGTTCATAGAGACAAAGTCCAATAACCAAGTGCAATGAAACTTTCGGACACAGTATAGAAGAAAACCACCGTCCTGACCAACTATTCGGGCTTGGTATACGTCATTTATGGAAACAGGTAGTGTTCTCCATAAACAGGGGGTGGGTCGCTCATCTATTTCAGACGCCAACGTTTCACTAGGTTATTGGACTTTGTCTCTATGAACCAGGATGCACATTGAGTTTTCTCCTGTGGAGTCAAATCTGAGTCACATGGAAAACAAAAAAAAAACTTTATGAGTTATCTTGTTACATGTTGAAAACTATTTAGTTTTGAAGTTACTCGAGTCAAAGTTGTAAAGATAATTTTTGAACACCCAGTATTTATGGGTTTTTTTTTTTTGGATGTTTAAATTAAAGTTTTGTGTGTGAATATCTCATAAAATTTTATATGATATTGAAGGACAAATATTTTTTCTTAATATATACGTATATATTCTAGCAAACCAAATACTATAAAATAAATACTGTTAAAGCACATGTAATTTAGTATAATTCGAGGGAAAAAAGAGGTAGCACATGCTTTAAAACTTTACTACATTTTGTGGTAAAAGTTAAGTTTAAGTATGGAGCCATTCCTCTTCGCTTTGCATCGCCAAGGGCAAGATGGTTTGGCGATGTGAGGACATTTGTTTTGGGTGAGCAGTGAACATTTTATTGTTCTCTTGCGTACGTGAACCGGGCATTATTTTAACTTATAAAAACAACAGCGGCTTCACTTTCAGCAAAGCCGGTAACTAGTAGCTTCACTTCTTCATTGAATGTTAGGAATCTACCTTTCTAATAAATCGTCCAATAAAATTTAAATTCTCGCTGACCAATCTAGATGAAGCGCAGAACTCCAATTTAATGACACTAATTTGAACATCACTGCACAACCAAAACAAATGTAAACACACCTTTAAATCGTCTTCCTCTTGGCGCCAAAAAGTTGGCGATGCAAAGAATGGGGAAACAGCTCCGCACCTTAAACTTAACCCATTTTGTTTTTATTTAAACATTTCTGATACCAAAAATTTAAGATTAAAAAATTGCAATTTGTTATTATATGCAATTGTTAGAAACTGGAACAATTGAATTTAAATAAGAATATAGTTAAAGGAATATTGTCAAACCAATGTGGCAAATATTACTGCCCCACTGGTGTATTGGATGAGGTGTGCTTACTTATCTTGTGATATTTTAACCTGTGTTCAGGAAAGAAATTACAGCATACAAATTATCACGTTGTTATACTATGTTGAAATAAAGAGCATAGAAATTAGATTTTCATTTAACTATCTCATATGTGTTAATAAATGGAAACAAATTTTGTTGGTTATCAGTAACATTACAGATGGTTCTTCTAAAAAAAACTAAAAGTTTCTTAGTATATATTTAGACACTAAAAGACTAAAACAATGAGAGCTGATACAAGGAGTTTAGAAAACCAGAATCTATTACAATTGAAATTCATTGCTTGCAAACTGCTAATGAAGCTACTAGTTTTATTCATATCATTAAGAAATTGCTGAAATTCCCCCCCAAGTTAAACTATCAAAAATAGATTGTTGTTAAATTTCCTACAACTGACAAGCAGTAGCAGAAAATTGAAATTTAGCCAAATGGAATAACAATTAAGAGAACCCTTTTAAAAGTAATTGTCCGATAAATTTTGAAGCTCCCATAAATATTTAGAAGAGAATAACCTTGCATAAAATTAAAACAATTTCTAAAAATTCTGACATTGCAAATCAGATTCAACTTTTCTTTTTTTATTTAAAAAAAATGTGATCAGCTATTTTGTGAGATGTGAAGACATTTAAGTGAAATTTTAATGCATTTTTTAATTAGTTTCCAACAATTTTATTAATGGTTCATTATACTCATGATTGAAAAATGAATTAAAGGTAAATGAGATAGTTTCTTTGGTTAAAGTTAAGTTTCAGGTACATAGTCATTTCTCCACACTTTGCACCACTAACTTTTTGACATTAAGAGGAAGTCGGTTTAGCAATGTGATTACATTTGTTTTGGTTGTGCAGTGAGATTCAAATTATTGTCTGGTGCACGCATCATTAAATTGAAGTTCTGCGCTTTGTCTTCATTGGTCAGCTATGCGCTAATTAAAATTTTATTAGACAATTTAATAGAATTTGCATAATATTTCATTTGGAATTTAACTGTTTTAATTTTGACAGTTTACAGAATTTTTTAAAAGGTAGATTCCTAAGATTCAATGAAGAAGCGAAGCTACTAGTTTCCGGCTTTGCTGAAAGTGAAGCCGCTGATGTTTTTTTAAGTTAAAACAATTTGCCCGGTTCACATACACAAGAGAACAATAAAAGGTTCACTGCTCACCCAAAACAAATGTCCTCACATCACCAAACCATCTTGCCCTTGGTGACGCAAAGCGAATGGGATTGGCTCTGTACCCTAAACTTAACTTTTACCGCTTCTTTCATTAATATTGTTTCTCACATTATTCAGAAAAATATAATGAGCACTGAACAAAATTAGTCTTACCAGGCTCGTGAATCATGTAATGAACCCATCCTTGACTTTGTTGCACTCCAATATTACGCCATTCATTTTCACTCATTAGGCGAGATTTTGGTAGAAGTTTAACCATTTCCTTAGGAATGATTACATGTCTGAAAAGGAACACATTTGGGAGATTAATAACAATAGCTGCTTGTGAACTAGTTTAGTGCCTAATGCTTTAATATTAATTAAAAAAATGTTACATTAGTATGTTTCTTCATTTATTATAACTTTTTATTCTTTCTTTCAATAATACTTTAACAAAGCAGGTTCCAAAAAATAATCCAAAGAAACAACAACGAAAATAAAGTTTCATATTTCCACTCCTTTAAAATTATATCACCGATTTCACAATTATCAGATAGCAAAAAAGTATTAAATTATATATCATAGTTATATCAATGTTTGATTGCATTTTACTTAATTCATATTATGTTGTCAAAAGCAAATGTTAAAAATGCAGAATTTCGCATGGTGCTGTATTACATAGCCATTTTTTTTTCTGAAAATTTTTAAGCTTTGGTTGTTCTTACATTAAATATCCAATGTATACAATAACAGCACTAAAAACATAGAAATAACCTAGCTAGCCCCTTTTAAAACATTCAATTGTACACTCAAGTAAAATTACATATGCAAAAAAGATGATCCATCAGAATTTAAATGGTAGAAAAATCCTTTTCAGTTTTAATGTGATTAGTGGATTTTTAAATAATCTTCTTTTTCTCTGAATAGATAAGGAAATAGTGTTAATCAGAAGAAAAAAACATCAATGCAATATTTCTACATTTATTAAAACTTAATTTAATAAATATACAATATAATTAACTTATTTACACTAACTCAAAAACTATATTTGGACAGAATGGTTTTGAGTACTTCAATGAAATAAGAGTGCAAGCTAAGGAATTGAGTGTTTTTAATATAATAATTCAACAGTTGCTTTTGTATTTTATAACTATGTATTAAATTATAGATCTTGTGTCAAAAATTTCTAACCAAATATAAATATTTCATTAGCCCTTCTCCCCTGTAATTGATCAGAAAATTTTCAAAATGAGGGTGGTAAAGGGAAATAACTAGTGAAAAAAAGCAAACACATGTGCATTTTCTTCCTTTGCAGTGAAAGTCTATCTTATGAAATGCTTTATTCATTTATACTTTTTTGCTCCAATGAAGCAGTAACTTTCAATTTACAACCAGAAATGGGAAATCAGATTTTGAAAGAAGCATTTTAATATCATCATAAAACTAGTTTATTATGCGAGCAGTGCGAATTTTTTTAACTGAACCCTTTATGTTACAATACCTTTATATGATCAACAGATGAACATTTCAAATATTTCCTTTGAATATTAAAACAAAATATTTTAGGAACATCTTTGATATACGGCATCACTGGCGATAATCTTGTATTATTCTCCTAACTGAACATCGTATCTTTAAGTCGCCAAAACAAAATTATCGCCATTGATGCTGTATATCAAAGCTGTACCATATTTTAAAGTTTAGAAGAGTTTTCAAAGTTGTGCAGGTTGCCAAGTTGTAAACAAAGCAGAGTGATGGTGCAATGATTATGCAAATCCCCCTATTTCTTTATCTCTAAAAATAAATGTTGAAAACATTTGGTTCAGAATAGAAATTGCCAGTGTTTGGTTTATTTAGAGTTCAGCAGTTCTATGTATCCACTTTATTAAAAATGTCTAAGTAGGAGCATATTATCTTTTATATATACAATATATATATATTTAACAGAAATTTTTTTGCTAAATGATTTTTAATTTTAAAGAAATCTAACGAAAACTATATATACCTACTTAATATCATTACATGATTACTTTTGTCACTTTGTGAATTACAGATAGGTTCATAAAAACTAGTATCTCTTCCACCCTACAGCAGCAGCAACAGTTCATTCTTTTTTTGTGTGTGAATCAGTCAAATTTATAAATTTACAAAGATTCCATTTACTTTTGTACAGCGAGTAATTTTTTCCTATTATTATCTATGCTTACTGGAATCTTGACAGGTGTAAATTATAGTAATTTACAGCAATTAATAAAACAGCAACTGTCTATTGACCATTACAAAGTAACGTAGCTAAATATGATAAATAAGGTAAAAATATCATGCAAAATAAATGTAATTGATCATTACAAGCAATTTTCCACTCTTCCAAAATGTTTCATTATAAATAATAATCTTATACTCTTGAGCATTTAAAAAGTCTTATAATTAAAATGAGTCCATAACCCAAGTATCACAAAAACAATGAACAATACTCTTACAAGATAGTATATATAATATATACTAAAATATCTTGCAATACTTGTTACAAATCTGATATCTAGATATATGAAAATGTACAAAACGGATTGCTTTTACATTTCAATATCAATAGTAATTCTGAATGTCAACTTCAAAAACCATATTTAAAAAAATAATAAGTTTAAACTACATTTTAACAGTTCTCAGTTATAAACCATTTATATAAAAAATTAACTCTCTTGCGACATTGTACACCACAAAATAGAATAGAACACGAATATTGTGGATGTTTAATCTTTTAGAAGACAACTAATCACAGACATGGAACAAAAAAGCTGAACTTCATAAATAGTGAATCGTGTCAAACATAAATACCGAAAAGTAAAATAAGTGTAATTAATCTAACAATAAAATATTTATACAAAAGTGCTTAAGATATTAAAAATATTGTAGAATTATTATATAACAAAAAATTAAGAATGATAAAATCCGCGTTTCCGCGGAAATGTGTCATGTCTGTAATCAATATGCAGTAAATAAATTTATCCTACAAATCGCAACAATATGAAATAGAATATACTATGCTATCGAAAATCTTGGATGCTATCATAACGATGTTAACTTATAATTCCTAAATGGTGATAGAATAGAATGGTAAATAGAACACGATCTAAACATTGTAAAATTACAGATTTTTTAAACTGCCATTAAAAAACTAGTAAAACATTACAACGATCAGATTAAAATCAAAGCACTTTTCAACTACATATATTTATTATAAAACAATGTATGATACCAAGTTATAGCCGAATGATTAGACGCACAGAGTGCCTTCACATCATAAAGGAGAAAAAAAGGGTGAACTCGGAACAATAATAAATATCTTTCTTACCTGTATTCAAATTTATCATCAAAGTACTTGCTAGAATAATATATATTTTTGTACGACATTATGCAAAAATTACAGTTTTGCGATATTGTTAAAAACGCATAAAACAGTTTAAAAAATGTAGTACAATTTTTAATGAAATTACAAGAAATTACGAAACGCGATTCGAAATTCGCCCTCTCGAATGGAATAATGGTCGGTTACAGTGAAAAATTAATCCTTTGAAAACCGTTTACAGTTGAAATGGATAATGTGTTAAATGAATTTTTCAACTTCACAAATATTTTATAGCTTTCAGTAACTTATTTTGGAGAAAAAATAAAAGTCAATTTACTTCAAGATTTGATTTAGGCTTCTAAACTTGAAAGTTCAATTGACATTGAATACGTACTTAGCGGTAGATCCTTTTTTAAAATGACGTATGATACTTGCTTAACTTTAACTTTCTTTGCATTTTCGATTTGTCAGTTTCAAAATACAAACAAACTAGACTGATTCGTAATTTTCTAATTTCAGGTAAAAGTTGTCACAGAAGAGTGGGCGGTGAGGCCACTGATATGTAGTTCTCAATTCGAGAATTAGTTTTCAAATTTTTTATCCTTAATTGGAGACAAAGCGGCTTTATGCAAGCATTCGTCTCAACCAAACCTTTCTACTATATAATACTAAACTTCTAATTTCAGAAGAAAAACCTGGTATCTCAAGAGCACCGTTTTACTTTTTTCTTTTCAGATATGTCTGATTGTGTAATAAACTGTGATGGATGTAAATCTCTGAAGAATGTTCTAAATCAGAAAGAAGAAGAAATAAAAAAAATGAAACTTCAAATTCAAAATTTAACTGAAGTTTTGGAAAATTATAGAATTCAGCCTAAACGCTGCCGTTTCTGCTGTAATTCTAAGCAATATACAAATGGCAATTCATCCTGTATAAAAACTGAAAGTATAAATACAGATCCAGGAAGTGTGGATCATAACCAAAAATGTGATACTCAAAATAGTGATGATAAATTAAATTGTTCTAATCCATTTTTTACTGAAATTTCCAATTTAGACAACTCACCAACAGGTAAATCATATCTGTTTCAGTTTTAAGTTTAAATATTTTTTTATTCAACTATAATTTCTATATATATTTAGATTTTTGGATTATGTACAGAAAAATGAAATATTTAGTCTTCCTTTGCGCATACTATCTATTTGAGTATAATTGATTTGGAAATTTTATTGCTAGTATTTTTAATTTTGGTATAGCTTTGATGTATGGAATCACTGGCGATATTTTGTTTTGGCGACTTTTTCAACAGTTTCAGTATATTCCCATTGGCGATATTTTGTTTTGGTGACTTAAAGATATGATGTTCGGTTAGGCGACAAAAAGTCGCCAATATAAGATTATCGCCAGTGATGCTGTATATCAAAGCTGTTCCTTAATTTTTAATAACCCTTTATGATATTTCTAAATTACGAATAAATCATTCATCTCATGTTATGAGAAATGGGTTTATTTGTATTAGTTTTAACAATTTTATTTTAGAATTTTTTTTTTTATAGTTTTCAACTGAATGTCATAAATTTCATCTTCATTGGAATTTTTATGGCCTTAAAGATGAATGTATCACAGATAAATTACTAATTATCAAAATTAGTAATTTAATTATTAATCATTAAAAATTATTACTCAACAGTTTCTTTAACATAATCAATCATTTATAGTGACCAGTTATTTAAAAATGATCTATATAATCAAGGCTTCAATTGCTGCTCTTTATTGATGCAAATCATAGTAGCTTATACAACTAGTATTGGCCACTTCCATTTTTTGGAATGTTTTTTTTTCCCCCCAACTCACTGCCTGTTTTGGAATAAGGTTGAACTAGAGTTTAGGGTGCAGTCTTGTTTTCTGCCATTTTTTTCTTGACACATCTCCGATTGGCATAATCAACTTTCGTCGCCAAGAGATTAATGGCTCAAAATAGAGAAATTAATTGTTTTAATGCTTTATGTTGTCAATGAACAAGCGAAGCTATTAGGTTCCTGCTTCCGCTGCTTGTGAAGTTGTAGGATATTTTTTTTAAGTTGAAAAAATTTGCCTGGTACCCACTTCAGATGTCTGAATCTCTCCTTTTCAGATGTCACTAGAATCACATGCGCAAGAGAACAATGAAAAGATTGCTGTGCACCCAAAACTGTAAAGTAAAACTGGAGTCTACGGTGCCGGCCTACTTCTCACCAATTTTTCTTGGCGCAATTTCATTTGCCATTGCCAAATACTGTTTTGGATGTGCAGTACGCTTTTTATTGCTCTTTTGCGTATGCGTCACCTGAAAAGGAGAGATTGAGCATGCAATGCCTGCAGCATTTCAATTGTGTACTGGGCAAATTTTTTAACTTAAAAAAACATCAGCGGCTTCACTTTCATCATAGCAGGAAACTAGTAGCTACACTTTTTTCATTGAATGTTAAGAATCTAGGGTTTTTTTAATTAAATTCTGAAAGCAAGAATTTCTGCACAAAATGCCTGTGGCATTTCAAGCATGTACTTGGCAAAATTTTTTAACTTAAAAAAAATCAGCTTCTTTGCTTTTAGCATAGCAGAATACTCATAGTTTTGCTTATTCATTGAGAAACGAAACACACAGAATAATGTATACAGTACCAATGGCGAATCCAGGATTTGGGTCGGGGAGGGGGGGGGGGGTATAAAAAGTTTTGTATCATCGTGATGAATGTCAAATCTTATGGCTTATGTAAGCCAAAACTCTTTAACTTTATAGACTTTACTCACCTGACAATAAGAATCATATAGAACTCTACAATACTTTCGATAATTTAACAAAAAACACAATGAAATAACTAGCAAAAACATGTTTTTGACTGTGTTAACGCTGCAAATACGAGTGGAATGACTACAAAAGTGGGAAAACTTTTGAGCCTGTCAAAAACCAGGTAGAAATGTTTTCACTTTTTTGTAAAGGGAGATTAAGAAAAAATAGCTGTAGTGATTTTAAATAAAATAAAAAATTCTGGTCTAGCTCTGGGGGGGGACACCCCCTGGATTCGCCACTGCACAGTACTGAACTGATATTTAAACCTAAGAATTCCAAAGGAAGTTTTATTCAAATTCGAATGAATCGACCAATCATATTGAAGAGATGAACAAAACAGGCCTATTGAAACTAGGCCCAATATAATGTGATGCTCAAAACACTGATGAAAAGATCAATTTGCACACATGTTACTCATTAAAAATATCATTGCGCAACCAAAACAAATGTTCTCTCATCTTCGTTCTTGGCGGCAAAGAGTTGGCGATCCTAAGAGGAACAAAATAGGTGGGCACCGTAGACTCCACATTAACCCCCAAAACAAATGTTTTCTCATCACCAAGCCTTCTATCTCTTAGCGACAAACGATTGGTGATCCTAAGAGGAACGAAGTTACTCTAAACCCTGAACTCTAGTTTTACCTTGGATAATTACAAATTACAGTACTTCTAATGTATATCATTACTTATAAATATCCAATTATAGCCCAGTATAGTTATTGTGTTTACCATAGTTGCTAAATATAGATTACAGAGCCAAAGTTTATCATTGAAGTAAGCTCATATTTAAGGACCAACTTGAGCAGGGGTAGATCCAGGTTTTTTTCAGGGGCCCATTTTTGTGGGGGGGGGGGGGGATTTGTGAAAAGAAATATTTTTGTGAAAAATTTTTTATGATGTATGTTGTGGTGTTACTTTAACTTTTTGCATTAAAATTTTTCATTCAGAAGAATAAGCAGAGATTACTCAGAATTTTCAATTCTTAACACCAATCATATTAAATTGAGGTGTTCCAGGCAATAAAATCAAGAGGAACTTACAGCCAAAATATTAGAATAAAGGGAAAACAATTCACTAAGAGGTTATCACACAATATAAAGATGGTGGATTTGCGTTGTGTATTTAATTAGGCAATAACCCAAAGGAACTAAATTTTAACCAAAGCCTCAAATCACTTTAAGGATGTGTCCCATGTGTAAAAAAAAAGGCAATACAGTAAGTAATTTTAAAATAATATAATGTTTATTATGTATCTTAATATTAACCTGATTATACGAATAACAACTTTAGAAATAGCACAAATTTAAAAATGAATTCATGAGATATGATGAAATCGGAGGGTGCCCATTCCGCAAATAATTTACAAATTAACAAGAAAATCCACTTGGGGCGTGAGACGCTCTTTTACCCACGAAATCCTTTTCCTTTAACATCCTGTCATAAACAGAGCTAAAGTTCACAAGTTACGAATCTATGTTATGAATACTAAATTTACAGCAACATTAAACTAAACTTTTGCGTTACACATAATTGAGCATTATAAGCATCTACCCTTGAAACTGCAGAAAAATAATCAAGCCCTTACAATTTTCAATCCGCGAATCATGCCCCAATCTGACCTCAGATTAGATACAAAACAAGTTTTAAAGGAAATTTCTCTTTCTGACCACACTATGAGATTGAATTCATATACGACATTCTGATAAACATAAAATACAGCATAGCAAATACGGGACACGATTATCTCTTCAGTTACATAGCATGACACACACACACAAAAAACAAAATGAATAAAACAAACATTCAATGACACAATATCTAGATTAAAAAGGAAAATGACACCATTTCAATTCATTGCTTTTAGCTCCCTATGAGTGTCCTTTCGTTGCACCCAGAAGAAAATTGCTTTTATCGCCCTCCCTGAGTTCCTTCGATTTGCGATGACGGCCGGACATAAAAGGAATAAAAATCAAGAAAAAACATGCGGGTACTCATCCTGGGGTCCACTGTCTTGTCCCTAGTCTCCACACATCGATTCAATGCTCCTTCTGGGGTTCTCGAGCTTTCGCTACGGATCTCAGGCAAGGTGGTTCTCTCCAAGCAGAATAATACCGCCTTTCCGGAGGACATGGGATCAAGCCATGCCATAGGTCCACATAGGGCTCACTTCATCAGTCTTTCGCACACTCCAGTGAAAAATGGGCTCACGCCACGGCCTTCAGACCAAAAGTTGGCTATTCGTCGGCAAAAAGGTCCGGTCGTTCGTCCAAATTCAGTACCGCCTTCATTCATCGCACCTTCCCTGATTCTCGGGGTCTGAAGATTCATCAGGAACAATGTTAGACCAAAAATACTCTCACTAAATACCAGAAGAGGTTATTCGCCTTCTAATTCTCCATGGCCCTTCTCCCTATAAGACCACAATCTTTCGATCCAAAAGGATGTTAAAAATTTACTTTCATGCTCTCGAAATCTCGCTTTGGTGTGGGATGCATCTAACGGGGATTTCACCCCCCGCGGTGACGAAACCGACACCCTCGCAGGGTCAGGTGGCAGGGCCACCAACGGTAGAGACAAGTCCAGAAGAGAAGAGAGAGATTCGCGCCTCGCGCACCCCCTAAAATACCGTCGCCAAAAATCACATCACGGTGACGTAAGACCCCCGTTCAAAAGTCCGAAACGGACGGCATCCCTATCAGCCTGACACCCACTCTGAAAAATTCGCCATCTTGTCCCAAAGGAAGACCGGAAATGAAACAACAGGTCAACCCCGCGAACGGCGATCTCCACGCTCGTCTTGCCTTGAAAGAAAAGAGCAAACTAAATCAAGAAAACCCTAAAAAGCTCCCAAAAAACCCGAAAAATCTTTAAAAGCCCTAATTACAGTAAGCAATAATTAAAAACCATTCCTAAACACATAAATATTTAAAACGCATAAGAATAATACTGTTAATTTGCCAAGAAAGTCAATTCAATTTCCACCTAACTAAATCCTTACTTAAAACACCTAACAGAACACAAAATACTTTCTTTGAACACATATTAATTAAAAGAATCACAAAATACTTTCTTTAAACACATATTAATTAAAAGAATGCTGCTTCCCTAAAAATAAATGTTCATTCTTTAAAACTAATCAATCAAATATGTTCGTATCTTAAAACACATATCAATAAAAATAATCAATCAAAATGTTAAAAAAAACGATCAATCAAAATGTTCCTTCTTTGAAGAAAAAAAAAAACATATCAACCTTTTAAAAAAAATGTTTCTACCTTTAAACACATATCAATTTAAAAAAAAATGATCAACCAATGCCTGAGTGTCTGTGGAACGAGCCAAACAAATTACAAATAAAAACATTCCCAAAAGTAGCAACACTACATGTAAAACTATCAATTTTAGAAGTCATATTTCTATATTTGGCGTTTAATATCAAAAGTGTTTCATTGAACCAAATATATGCAGTAATTTGATATAATACTGAAAAAAAAAAAAAATACTCGTATATATATTTTGTGCAATGCCATATTCAAAAACTTTTAAAAAAAGAAGTCAGATTAAAAAAAGGGGCCATTTTTGTGATTTGAGTTTTGTGAAGGGATCGTTTTTGTGAATTTGAATTTTATGAGGAGGCCGTTTTTATGAAGTGGAATTTTGTGAAGGGGCAGCAAAATGGCCCCAATTTTCACCTGGATCGACCCTTGGTGAGGTATGTTTGGAGATATTTTGTGAGTTTTATAACTAATGAAATGGCTGGAAGTTTTGTAACATTTTAATTTAACATTTGAACTATTTTGAAATTTCTGTATTTTCCCCCCATGAAGATAGCAGTATTTAAATGTCTAATATCTCTCAATGTTAAATAGTAACTAGCAATCAGCTTTAGTTCTGTTGTTAGCTAAAAGTGTTGAATTTAGCTAGTTCAAAACTAGCTACTTTCAAACTAGTGAGTAGTGAACTTTTGGAGCAATCAGCTATAATTTTGAATTAAATATTTCATTTAATTCTTTGTGTTTAAGTGGTTATTTTTATGCACTTATTTAAAAGCCTAAAACTATGCAGAGGTTACAGTTAAATATCCTCTGCATAGTTTAACTTCTTTATTTATTAGAAAAATAATTGTTATATTTATCATAATTTCTGTAAAGCAATTCTAAATTAAAATGACTTTATATCTAGTATTTAAAACCAGAAGAAAATAAAAAGATGTTGTAAGGTAACAAACATGATAGAATGCATTCATGAAATCTCTTT
Organism: Araneus ventricosus; assembly: GCA_013235015.1. Lineage (NCBI taxonomy): Eukaryota > Metazoa > Arthropoda > Arachnida > Araneae > Araneidae > Araneus > Araneus ventricosus. The sequence goes on along the minus strand of BGPR01001307.1, from coordinate 117,641 downwards.
TAGTGAGTTCATTCTATCTTTTTAAGGGTGACGTTACTGGTTTGAAGAAAAGAATTGATTGTGAATATTATGATAACATATAGAATTGTGACTTTTAAATTAATTAATGTTGTGATTGTATCAAAACACATTCAAAAAGTAAAACATTGAAAATTATGTCTTAGTGTTGTGGTAATTTGTTTCACATTATTGGGGGAAAAAATGTTTTTTTTTTTAACCTTCCCACATTAGTCGCCCCCCCCCCCCCTATTTGATCATCTGTAACTATTTATGCCTTTTATTATCACACTAAGTTTATGTACAGACACTGTACTGGCTATTTTATAGAAATCCATTGTGGCCAGTACAGCTTATATGCTTTTGTATTCGAAAACTAACATATCATATCTGAATAAACAGTATAATTTGATTAATGATCTTTAAAACAGATTTTTTTTAAAATTATGATATTTCTTGTAAGATTTAAATTCATATAAAATGATATACTTGGATCATTTTTATTGAGTTAATAACATAACTTTTTCCTGTAAATTTTGCAGATTCTTCTGCTGCCTGCAAGAGTAATGATGATGGGAATAACCCTTCAGTAAGAATTTTTTTCTTTTTCCATTACTTTTATGCAAGTTCTACTGTTTTCAAATTTCACGAAGTTTCAAAAGAATAAAATTGCTTTGTTTTTATATGTAATTTGTAGTTTTCTATAAATAATTTTAATTTGGTATTGTGGGTTTTAAAAGCCCATTTTTATCATTTTGAGTTTTATTTTGATGGATTCATCTGTTGAAGGTTAAAAAGTTAGTAGATTTTTTACTTTCTCATATATGAAGTATACAAAGAGAAAGTATTGTAATCGCCAAAAAAAAAAATTCGACTTCAAGATTTTTATGAATCTCCTTGTTTTAGACCTTCCCAGGTCCAGAAACACAATTTTGGAATTATGTATGTCTGTGAACGCTATAGCTCAAAAATGGTTTGAGCTAGATGAATGAAATTTGTTATGTGATCTTTACACTAAATATATAGATTTTTATCAAATTTTGGATGAAATCCATGTGCTTGAAGTCTGTCTATGTTCATGTGCACATGATAACCCAAAAACTTAAATCATACGGAAATAAAATTTAGTTTCAATTTTCTCTTTAGAATTGTAGATCCATATAAAATTTCGGACCAAATCCATCAAAGGGTTGACTGTCTGTCCATCTGTATATTCGAATGCATGTGAATATGATAACTTCTAAATGCAATAACTTAGATAAATGAAACTTGGTATGTGGTCTTCTAACCCTAATTGTATATCTATATCAAATTTTATTTTTAATTGGTTGAAAGAGGCATTTAAAATGCACATGTGGTTGTCTTCATTACTGTAATGTACAAAACATGCCATATTGTGAATTGGTGTCTCTTTGGTACATTTTACTCTTGCTTTCATTTTTGCCCTTTAGCCTTGCCACCATCTTGGTGGGAAAAATACATATGTGTGCTCATAGTGGTCTGGGTCTTGTTGAAGGTCCACAATTTTTATTTGAGCGAGAGGTGTGACACCTTTGTTTGGGAGTTTACGAGAAAGTTTAGGGGAGGCCACTCTGACTGATTTGTATTCATTAGTGACGTTAGCTTAGTTATGCAACTGAAGAACACTTTTTTAAGAGGTGATTCAAAATGTTTTCAAGCAAAAGATTTTTCTGGAAATGGACAGAAACTGCTGCAATAAAGGAATATAATTTGTTGAAAGCAGTTGTAGAATACCTCAGATTAGCTTGGGAAAAATTTAGAACTAAAGAATTTAGGAAAATTTGGTACCAGTTGTGATTCTAAAGTTACAACATTGGCTAGTGTTTAATGGTGGTTCTTAAAATAAAAATATTTCATATTATTTACGTATGGTGACCACTGACCAACTGCTTTGCCTGGAATGTTGGCTGTGTTTAATTTAAATTAAATCTCTTATGTATAACTTAATGTTCGCGGTTCCCTCAACAAAATATTTTTAAGCAGTAAATTGTGATAGACATTAAAGCTGTTTTATTTTAATAGCCTTATATGTGTTCTATTTATTGTGTACATGAACTTTTCTAATGGAGTTGAGTCCCATTATGTCAAAGTGCCATGAAAAATGTAACTGCCACAGTCATCTATCTTCTAATTGCATATATTTTTATAATGGTGTAACTTTACTTTCTTATCCTCATGTAAACTGTGCAGATAATAAATAGAATCTTTCTTCCTTAGCTTTGAACAATATTAGTTAAATATTTGTAGCAACAGTGAAATTGGTTTAATTTCCATTGCGATGATGAAAAGTATTGTTGGAAATTATGCATAAAATTTTTTTTAAAAAATTGTCAAAATAAAGAAAAAATTGCATGCCAATAAATTGATATAATTAAAAAGATAATTGTTTTGAATTCTAAGACAGTGCAGAAATAATTTTTATTCAATAAAAATTGTGGAAGTTATCAACGAAAAGTGCCAAATATTTTTTACTTTTCAATTTAAAATTTGAAATAAAATTTCAATCAAATTGCTCTGAGGTACACATTCCCACTCTCCAAAATATTTCTGCACAAAATTTAGAGTACTTCCTTGTCATAGTGGCCCCTTCAAGCAACCCCTAAATATTCTCCAAAATGTCACCATTTCAAAATCATAGCTGCGATCTGCTTGGCGTAATTTGAAGTTTGCCAAGTAAGCTTGGAGGCTGCTATAGAGAAGGAAGTACCAAATTTGTCAACTTAAACTATAACGGTCTGCCCAACAGATACACACATATTCTTTTATAATATTAGTATAAATGTATAGCTTTGTAAGAATTTTTTTTAGTATGATTAAATAAATGCTAATGGAAGAAATACTAGGATAAAATTGATTTCACTAGGTAGAAGCAATTTTATTCTATTATACAGTAAAGCACTGTTTATACAGTACAACGTCGCAAATCCGGAATCGTCGGGACTTCGGCAATTCCGGATTTGGGATAATTCTGGATCTTAGATCATTTCCATATTAAGAAGTGATTTAACATCATAAAACACATAATTTAATTTAAATTTTTAAAAACTTATTTATTACTTGTTTTCTTTGATTTATAAACATAATTAATATTATTTCTTTTTAATTTGAACATTTTTACAAAATATTTCATTTAAAGTGAGTTGCTTCATTAGTTTTGGTTTTTGATTCAGTAACTTCTCTTTTATTTTATGTATTGCCATTATGTCCGACTCTGAAATAAAGTCTCTTTGCTCAAGTCCTTTTATTGCGGTGTTCAACACTTCCACTAAGCTGTCAATTGGCATTTTATCTTCCGCTTGTGTTTCTTCTTCGCTCTCCTCGGTATCGGATACCGAAGTGTTGGAGTTCATCAACACCATACTGCACATTTCGGCATCGGTGAGCTGACACACTGTCGGGGCTTTATTGTCGCAATGCAGTACTTCAAAGGCGTCATCTTCGGCAATTTCTTGTCCTCTTGACTTGACGTACTCGTCCTAGTCCGTACTCTTCGCATAATTTTGCAACAGCTATGCCACTTTCCAACTTTTTGATCAGGTTGACTTTGTCCTTGATCGATAGAGTCACGTGTTTTCTTTTTGTTCCGCTGGCTGCAGTAGAACTCAAAGCACGCTTCGGCATATTGATAATGAAAGATATAAACCAGAAGATATTTAATAATATTAATAATAAAAATTAAAAAGCTAAATAAAATGTTGGAATCGTTCATCAAGCAAAATATATCAACTCGGATAAGAGAAGTTCAACATTCGCGAGGGCTAGTTCAGAATTAAAGACAACTGCGTCCATTCGTTCTGGGCAAATCCTGTGCGAGCCAGAAGGGGAGGAAGTTGCGCGCGCATCTTATTTGTTAACATTTCTTATATTCTGGACTAGTTCATTTTGCGTGCTAGAGAGGGGAAGGAGGAAGGTTTTAATTTCGCAATTTGTATAGCCCCCCCCCTCCGTGATACCTTCGTCGCACATCGTTGTACATGTGGTTAAATCCTTTCCCTCCCCAGATGGTTACGACCAGTTTCTGCTGATTCTGGGCGCCGATTTGTTAGATAAAAGTTAGGATTGTGTGTTTTTTTTTTTTTAGGGGAAGGGTTTACGGAATGAAAAAGGTCCGGATTTTGGATCATTCCGGATTTTGGACGTCCGGATTTGAGACGTTGTACTGTATGTGTTTCAAGGGACTGACATAAAACGACATATAAATAAAAATACGTATAATCGAAATTTTAATTAACAACTTTGATTACTACAAATTTAGTACAAATTCATTTAAGAGTATTAATCTTAAAGTTTTTCTAAGATAGTACTAATATAATACTACAAAGTATAGAAATCAATATGTAAATTTAAAATTAAACATCTAATCATAAAAGTGAGAGAAATCATACACTTTCATGGCATATCTTAAGTATTAATGATACTGTAACGAAATTGTCTTGTGGGTGTACGTGAAAGCAATCCAATAAGCAGGATTAAAAAAAATAAAGTTCTTTATTTTACAAATGTTCCAAGCAGAGAAACGTAGCACAAGTATTAACACAGCACTAGTAAAAATTCACAACTGAGACTACCAATAAATCTCAACACAGCGCTCAAAGGTTTCTTGTTAGCTCACCAGCTTGCTTGCTGATCAAATTCCAACGGACTCTTCTTGGCTTGAGAGCTTGCCTTTATACTTTTCAACATGAAGTGACTTCGTTACGTAGCAAGTGCCGTAATCTCTAGAAAGTTTATGAAACCAGTAGAAATAGATTGAAAGTTCGAGGTCCTTCTAGAAAATTCCCTTTGTCGCCAGGGTCGCCAAGTTTGTCATCTCAGGGCAACGGCTTTATAGCTTTGTAGCAATACATTTCTTTTGCGATTTATGTGCATGCAGATAGGCATTTAAATAATGAAAGAAAAAAAAAACTAACCATTGTGTAAGTATTAAGTACAATATTATGAATCAGATTAAGTTCGTTGAATGCTTTTTTACTGTTCTTTTGACAAAAGAAATAAGTTAGAAGTTTTTCAATGGATTCCATTGAATCTTTAAAGAAAGGTGGAACAATTTCTTCATCATCTCTTAAATTAGCACCAGACAATTTGTTTTCTATTTATACATCAACTGTGAATAATTTCGATGTCGGATCTTCATCACAGTTCACATACCAGAAAGTCGGAAATTTTCAGATTTTAGAATGGGAGTAAACGACGTATAACCGAAGCTATTCGTCATATAAATGAAACAATTTATCATTACAATGAATACAAATGAATCAGGACTGTGATGAAACGACGTATAAATGTAAACACTAAATGAGAAACATGTAAATGGTACTTTACCGTATTTTTTATGCCTAGATGGAATAGCTATTTCTTACCATAATCACAACGAAAACTATTATCCTTATTCATGATATAATTTTAATCAATCCTTTTCTTTTGTTATATTCTTTAATATTACAGTTCTTATTTTATGTTGATAATTTCTTACCAATACAGCCATTTATTTACATTCACTTTTTATCGTTTTAGATTTCTAAAGAATTATATGAAAATTTAAATCACAATGATGATTACATTTATGATGAGCAGTCAAAGATGTATTATAGTGTGTCTACTGGATTTTATTATGATACAGTAAGTATAATTTAAAAAGTAGGATAGTATAATTAATATATTATTATATATAATTATTATAAGTATAATTTAAAAAGTATTATAGTATAATTTTTAAATAATGGTACACCTTTTCTTACAAGTTATTATTATTTTTTTGTATTATCTTGTAGTTAAATATGATTTTTATTCTTACAAATAGTGGTTGATAAAAAAACCCTTACAATTATTGAAAATAAATTTTTACTTGGAAAAAAGTTAGTTAATTGTGATTTTATTTAGCAATAAGCAAATGCAAAAACTTTTGTCAATTTTCTGTTTCATTAGATTTTTCATTTTCTGCTCAACAGATAATTTTCCTTTTTTATTTTTTTTTTATTTTGAGAGATCTATGCTAATGCCATCAATATTATGAACTATAATTCAATACTTTCCATTTCAACTGTAAGGGGTAATAAAAAGAAAAGATATGGTACTTGACGTAATTTAATTTTATTTATATCAGTGATTTTTATTTGTTAGAAATCTTCCTTTTAAAGCTTTCATCTAGACAATTTGAGCATGTAGAATTAGAGAAAGAAAAAGAAAAGCGAAGGCTGAATAACATTTTGCAATTATTTATCTTGCTTTCAGTCAGATTAACTTTAAAAACAAGAATTGTAAATGCTTTTTAAAAAGCAACTGGAAAATTAATAAATGAGATTTTCTAAGTGTTCATTATTTTTGATGAATGACTTGATTGGTTTTCTTCAAAAATAAAGGAAATACCAACTGCTAGATAGAACTCATTATTATTAATAATAAAAAGAAACTTATAAAGCTGTTATTTATTATGTTGTTATTATAAGCAGCAGATCGTGGCTTAGCAAGCAACACCACTGATTTAAATTTTTTGAAATTTTAAAGAGGTAGAAAAAATTGAATTTTTCACAACCAATAATGGATATTTCTGAATTTTTTTTTCATGTCTGATAGGAACATGTGTCTCATGTTCATATAAGATGCTAAAAAAATTCAGAAATATTCGCTGTGGGTTACGAAAAATTCAAGTTTTTTTCTTCCTCTTTGGAAATAAAAAAAAAAAAAAAAGAGATCGATGGTGTTGCTTGTTAAGCAATAAAATTTTCTTTTTCCAAAAAATGACTGAAATATATTTCATCAGTTGTAAAAGTAGAAAAGAAATCTTTATCATTTTCCAAACAAATTAATGGAATACTAGGGGGCTTTGCCCCCTACTTGCTAAAGCTCACCAACCCCCAGTTGCAATCCTCCCGGGTTTGCTACGCAAACCCTGCTCACTTTGCTTGCTACAATGAAGACACTGTGTGTCCTAGAACAATTACTGTAAATATATATATTATATATTATTATATATATATATATGAATCAGATTTATCTTTAAAGAGCATCTTTGTATCGAAACCACAGTTCTGGAATATCATTGACTTCCCTGAAACCACAAATTGTAGCAAACAATAATCGTAACTGAAATGGTGCTCGAGTTTGTATTGCTTCATTTAATGTATCGTACCAATGTTGATCTCCCTCAAGTAATCCTTGTATTTTACATGCCTTCTGAAAAGTATTGCACACAATTCTATCACCAGTTTTTAAATCATCAAAACTTATAGCTCCCAATTTTCTTAAACGCAATAAGCGTAAATAATACCTTTCAGAATCTTGGATGTTAACCACAGGCATTCTTCCAATAACCTGTTCACCTCCTCGTTGCCGCTTTTGCCATTTCATTGCACTTTTATTAAATGTATAATAATGAGGAACATCTCTATATAAATAATTATGAGAATCTTGATCATTCGTGTTCAGCTCAAACCATGCAGTAAGTGTTGTTTGTCTTGCAGCAGCCCTTGCAACAGCTTCCTCTTCTTGTCCATCTTGATAAACAATAGCCTGTTGATCTGGCAAATGAACAGCTAATCGTACAACAGTGTGAGACTTTTCCAATAAATTGAATTCATTCAAGCGCCACATAGCTTCTGGTACACTAACAGACCTCCCATCTAGAAAGGATAAAACCTCATCTTGATCTAGGGTGTTTTCATTCTCAAATCTTATTGATGCTGCATCATGCCCTTTATACACATATTTATATAGATATTTTACACTTTTTATAGAAACGTATACTTCTGCATTAATGGGAGCATTGAATTTTTTTGAAAGCCAAGGGTTATAAGGTATAACCCATCGGTTATCCAAATCATGCCTACCGACTCTTATAGATTCTGTACACTTTCTTTGATACATGGGGTATCCATTTATATTCTCTTCTATTTTTTCTCTGAACTCTTTTGGATATTGCTTGGTACACACACCTTCTCTCATACACGGAGAGTTTATGTATGAAAAGTGTTGGATCTGCAATGGGATCTGGTAGCTCTGCATTCACATACTATAAATATGCATCTAAAAGTTCAGTCAATTTCATTTTAAAAACACATACAACTATATATGGTCTATCTCCTTGGCATTGTTGCCCTTCCAGCCCATTTAAAATATCTACCTGTATTGGGTTGCAAGTAAATGTTACAAATAGATCAGGTCGACCAAATTTCCTCACCATTTATAATTGAAACTGCCCGACGTAAACTCATTTTGCAAAAATTTCGTTGCCTCCGATCAAATAAAACTAAAATCGACGATCCGAAAGTAAGCAATCGAAACTTGCAAGCTGTTTCCAAATGGCGATTATGAAATTCAGCCCGATTTTGCGTCAATATAAGCGTTTTATTTATAAAGATGAGTGTTTTTATCATATTTGGCAAGGTTCATTTGAGTTAGTTTCATTGAATTGATATACCCATGATGTTATTGTGATCATTTACATATGCCTTAATGAAAACAATTAAAGCTTTTGCCGTATATATGTGTAAATCTGTTTTACTTTTTGTAAATGTAAAAAAATCCCTGCATATTAAATCCTATTTTATTATAATCCTTATCCCTCTCTAAGAAAATGAGGATTATCTAAGTCATATGCTGAGATATTGATTGATTGAAATGTGGAGAGATGGGATTTTTAGCAACAATGGCCATTATCCCCTAATGCCAAAACGATGCTCGCAATAAATGTCCAAAACGATGCACTCAAGAAATGTCCAAAACGATGCACTCAAGAAATATAAAAAGCGATGCACTCAATAAATGTCAAAAGACTTCAGGGATTGGAGAAGAATCCTAAGATGCTGTTTATCAGAAACAGCGTTTTGAAAAAAGGCTTTTAAAGATGGACACAATTGAAGATCAAAATTAAGTTTTGCACAGAGGATTGACCTATGATTTGAGTATTTGGAACAGAACAAAATAATGTGTTCAATGTTATTGTCACGATTACAAATTTGACAACGAGGGTTATTGTATAGACCAAATCTATGCAAAAGTGCCGGAGTAATAATCATCCGGGTTAAAAGTCGTGCAATAATGATATCCTCTCTTCTATTTTTGAGCCAAGGGGTAAGAGTTAACATGGTGGGAATATCGCCAATAGATTCTTGATATTTGCTATTTTGAAAGGAATGATTCGTTTTTTGAAGAGAAATGGTTTGAAAATGAGAAATTATATCTTCAGAAGCAATCCACTCTATAAATGGGTGGGACTCCGTGACCGTTTTTGCGAGTAAATCCGCCTTTTCATTCCAATGGATCAAAGAATGCCCTGGAGTCCACACCAAACATATTTTTTGATTAAAATTTTTCCTAACAAAAATTTTTCCAGCTAATCTGTGAATGACCTTCGGAGATTTGATTGTAAGGCATTTTAAAGCTTGTAGAACTGAATAGCTGTCTGTCAACAATAATAAGTTTTTATCTGTGACTGAAAGTTCATCAAGGGCTTGACAAATTGCCAAGGCTTCCGCCGTAAAGATGGAATTGATGGGGTGGATTCTATAGACAAAAGATTGCAGGTTAGAGATACCCGCGATAGAAGTGAAAGAACGTGATTTGGATGCGTCCGTAGCAATGATATGATAGTCATAAAATTCATTCGATACAGCTTCTTCAAAGAGGTCCTTGATCAAGAAAACAGGGTGATCTTTATTTTGGAAACTAAAATCTGAAAGATGAATTTCACAAACATTATTTCGAGAGAAGAGGGTATCAGGAAAGGAAATAATATGATCTGTAGAAGTGTCCAGATCCGCAAACAAATTAGCCATCAATACTTCATCTTTTTTAATTAATTTGATGCTTGGTCTACAATTTTGATCATAAATGGGAGATTGAGTTCCGTTGGCAAGTTGCCTGATAAAGAATTGCGCCGCTAACCTCTTAATTTTTTCTGACAGCACTTCCTGACCCGCTATTTTCATTAGCACAATATTCGGGGTCCATTTAGGCAGTCCGAGAGCTACTCTGAGAGCCATAGTTTGTATTGAATTGCATGCTTTATACTGAGTTTCAGAAAATTTGTTTGTAAGTGAGCAACTGTAATAAAAAAGACTACAAATACTATTGTTTACTATGTTTACAAGATCCTTTGTTCTGGGGCCATAATTTTTGTAAGCAATAGATTTTAAAGCGTTAATTTTCCTGAGGGCTTTAGATCGAATATTTTTCAATATAACTCCATTTTGGTTAATTTTGGAAAAATTGATACCTTGATATTTGATAGTTTGTGTCCAAGGGAGAGGAAAACCTGCATATGTAAGTCGGGGAAAAGACTGCAATTTCTTTTTTGATAGGTCAGCTATAAAACTTTTTTCAGGACTGATATCGAGTTTCCAGTAAGTACACCATTTATAAACATTTTCCATCGTATTCTGCAACTTCTTTGAAACATAATCTAGAGACGTGTGAGCACAAAAGATGAAAATGTCGTCAGCAAAAATTGAATATTCCACACCAACATCAAGTGTTTCAAAAAAATCCGACAAAAAACATACGAATAGAATTGGCGAAACCACACTGCCTTGAGGTAAACCTTTCTGAACATTTTTAGTCTTAGAAAGAGAATTTCTCCAACGAACTTGAATCGTTCGATTTTGCAGAAAGCTGTGCAGGACCTTAATAATGTTTCCTTTAATACCAAGCCGAAGGCACTTTAAAATAAGACCATCTATGTAGACAGAATCGTATGCGCTTTTAATATCTAGACTAATTCCAAGTAAGTATTTCTTATGAGTATGGGCTTCAGTAATGGCTGTGTGTATTTTGTATACTGCAAGTTGATTGTCTCTGAGGGGGAGGAAGCCGTTCACAGAAGGAGGGACTTTCTTCCCGATCAATAAATGATGGGTTATACGCTGAATCAAATTCTTTCAAAAATTTTTGAAAAAACAGAGGTGAAGGCAATTGGTCTGTACGAATTAATTTTTGATTTGTCTTTATTCGGTTTTGGAACTGGCACGATAATCGAATGCTTCCATTCCTCTGGAATATAAGAGGTAGAAAAAATTCCTGAAAAAATGATGTAACGCTAATTAAATCTTTAATACTGAGTTTTTTAAACCAATTCGCGGAAATGCCATCCGCACCTGGAGTTGAATTTCGTGTTTTTTGAATAGCTTGCCTTACTTCCTGAAGGTGGATAGGGATATTAAGGTAACCAGTACAGTCTCCACAATAGTCTAAAGGAATTGGCTCATGCTTCATGCTACTGTCGGAAAAAAAATCGACAAAAAGATTGCTTTGCTGTGTTGAGTTTGAAATATAATGATTGTTACGTAGTATAAGGTTTGAAATGTTTACTTCTTGGTTTGAATGATTGTAAATCTTATTAAGCATAGAATAAAACATACGTGGATTTCTGGTTATGTTACAAATTGTATCCCAATAATTTCGACTAGCCTTTTTGATATGAAAACGTAGTTTTGCTGCATATTTTTTATGTTTTATCCAGTCTGATTCTGAAATGAAACGAAGGGCTCTTTTGCGAAAAAGGATTTTAAGTTTGTGAAAATTATGACAAGATAAATTCCACCAGGGTGGATAATTATTAGCCGGCAAAGTGATTATTGTTGTGTTTTCCCTGATCACTTCCGAGATTTTGCGTGTCAGTACATTAAGATTAGTTTCTGTGGTTAAAACATTTGCAGATTGACTCATAGTCCGATTCCAATCAATTGTTTTCATTTTCTTAGAAATGTGTTCCAGTTTCGACCATGTGATAATGACTGGACAGTGATCGCTTTCAAAATTTGAATCGGAAACATAGCAATCAACACCATGGGAAATGGATGCAGAGCAAATTGAGAGATCGAGAAGTGAAGCTGATCCAGTATGAGTAGCATAGGTAGTATTCGAAGTGTTGAGGAGAACAAAACTGGAATTTTGCAACCATTCAGCGAAATCATTACTTAACGGAGAAGATTTGTCTGATCCCCATAAAGGGTGATGTAGATTAAAATCACCAAAAATGAAGACAGGAACTGAAAAGGAATCAAAAAATTGTTTTGCGCTTTCTATATTGAAGCCTTGAGGAGCATATAAGTTAATAATGATAAAATTTAAGCCTTTATAAAAAATCTCAACTGCAAGAATCTCCTGATTGGCATGATGTGAGAAGTTAGTCGGAATGATTCTCCCGGATGCGGTTTTTGGAATTCCAGTAATCAACCCCCCTCCAGGCCGATCTTGCCTGTCCAAATAAAATAAAGTTTTAGATGAACAAAAGAAGTGATCTTCATGCTTGAAGAAAGTTTCATGAAAAATCCAGAATTCTGAAAAAGAAAAAGGAGGAACTTTGAGCCAGATTTTTTTATTCTTAAGCCCTCTACAATTCCACTGAACAAAAGTCATTTCAGAAAAAGCAAAAACCTTAAACTACAACAACAAAAACAAACCCAAACAAAGGGGAAGGAAAGAACTTGAACACACAAAAAACAAGAGAAAAAAAAAACCAAATGTCCTAACCAAGAGCATCCGCATCCAATTGCATTGGTACACCAGATGCTTTGCGAAGTTTATCGACAGCTTTTTTCTTTCTAGATGGCGAGATAGTTTCACCACCCAGCTTATTAATAGCAGAGAAGTTTTGCAAAAGTGATTCCACTAATCTTTCAAACAATTCAACAAGCTGATTAGCTTGTTGTTCCATCTTTGCATTAATTGTCTGGATAACCGACTCTATCTTTTCGTTCATTTTAAGAAGCATAGCCTCCATTTTTCCATTAATTTGTCCTTCAATATCAGTGATAGGTGCATGAGCTTTAACAGCTGAAGCGTAATTAACTTTCGCAGACTGATTGTAGATGCGTCTGGCCTCAGCAGTTGTTAGATGATGTCGACATTTTAGTTCCATTATGTTCTGTTCCGTAATATAAAGAGGGCAGCCCTTCAATGTGGCCGAATGGTCCCCTTGACAATTTACGCATTTTTGTGGAACTTGACAAATTCCCGAATGAATTGTACCACATGAATGACAAACGGGTGTCTTTTCGCAAACCCTTGAGGGATGCATGAAACTGTAGCATTTTGTACACTGACGGGGCCTGTCAATAAAAGACTGAATTTTTTGATTGGTGAACCATATTTTCATACACCCAGGCAAGTGTGTTCCAAGTTTGGTAACCAGAACAGGTGATGTCTCCCGGGAATTGTTTTGTTTAACAAAACGCCTCATCTCCACAATTTCAATTCCGTTATTTCTGGTCAGTTCTTCAGCAATCTCACGCAATGATACTGTAGTGGGAATGTCATATAAGAGAAAACGGGAAGTAATGTTTTCCCATATCACATTTGTAGAAACTTTGATGTTAACAACAGATTCCAAATTGAGTAATTGTGCGGCACACACCGGATCCTGCGCTGTAAGGATAATTTTACCCTGTCGAGTAATTTTCATATTTTGTATACTGGTGTGACGGTTAATCTTGCCTTTGATAAAGGATTGAAGAGTGAATGGGTTCATTTGCGGAATTTTAGAGTTCGAATCAGCATTTGATATCAAAATATTAATATCTTCGTATTCATTTTGTCCTAGACGTAAGACAAGTTCATTAGTGGTTTTACCACTTTGAAAGAATTTTTCGGAAGGAGAGGTCTGCATCGTATGGAAAAGGCTTTGCAGGTTCACAGAAAAGCAATCATCATGAATGTCCGACACAGTAACTTGTGTGTGGCTCAGCTTTGAACAGGAAATACCAAGTTGTAGAAAAACAAAAGGACAAGTCTTACCCGACTTCTATGAACAACGAAAAAAAATTTATATATTTGAAAACACGAAAAAAGAAAATGAAGCAATTAACTTACTTGCTCCAAAAATTTAAACAAATCGCTATATACGCAACACCCACTCGAGCTCCACCGATCATATGCTGAGATATTCGCATCTTTTGATATTTTGAAGGGATATTATATAAAATGCCAATGTATTAAAATTTTGACTTATTTTATTCTTTTTTCGCAATTTTGAACTTCATGTTCCATGACAACAAAGAGTTTTGTAATGTTTGCACACAAGCTATATTCAATTAATCTGTTATAGATATTCAAAACATATAATTTTTTGACGTATGTATTAGAATAAACTTTATTTTCACTTCATATGCTGAAAAGGTATTATATTTTTTGACCTATTTATAAAGTGTATTTTAGTTTTATAACATTTTTAAAAAACTTCATCTGATGCAACATTGTAATATTAACGTTTTTAACTAAGTAGTTTTAAAAACTGTCCAAATAATAAAAATATGTTGTTGGTTATCAATTATTGATAATGACTTTAATTGCTTTAATTAGCATTTTTTTATTATTTACAGAATACTGAACTTTTCTATGTTCCACAAACTGGCTCTTATTACAAGTATGATTACTCAAAACATAAATATGAACTACATAAGAAGACAGAGGAAACTTGTGACTCAAATGTTCATGATGCATGCGATAGTGTTGCAGATAAAGTTGATAATTTGAATATCAATGACTGTGAAAATTTCCCAAATAGCAATTCTGAACAAATTTCAGAAGAGGTAATGTCAATGCTGTTTTTCCTTTTCTTTTGGTTTGTCCAGGCATTTTATCACTTTGCTGCTGCTTGTATATTATGCTTCAGAGTTTGTGAATATCAATTTGTAACTGCAAGCTGTTTGCTTTTTCACCAATCGGTTTTGTCGACTAAATAGTTGTTCTTTTGAATTAGTACCTGTAATGTCCTGTCTGTAATCCAGTGACTTATCAAGAGTAGGTGGCATATGGTGCATGGAAAACCTTTTTCATTCTTTCGTCATAATATGGCTTTAAAAAGTGACTTAAACACTTTAATGTTTTGTCTCCATGCCTCGCCCTAAGATTGGAACCTACCATATGCTACGGCTTCATTCAGTAACAATTCAAGTGGACAGTATTTAGAAGACTAATAGCAATCAAATTATTAATGAATGACATAATATATGTTTCTATGCATCTTCAGCCCATAGAAAGAGGTCCATGAATTTAAGCATCTTTTTTTGTGTGTGTTAAATGTAGAATTTCATTGCATTGAATATTGACTACTGGTATTTAAGACTAATTTCTCTTAAGATATACTAATTTTTCTTAAATGCTTTTGAATCATACTCCTGAATATTTAAATAGTGTAATGATACACTATAGGATTGGTTTTTAAACTTAATTTGAGATTTAATTTTTCCCATACTGTCATGTTAA
This sequence comes from Araneus ventricosus, assembly GCA_013235015.1. NCBI lineage: Eukaryota > Metazoa > Arthropoda > Arachnida > Araneae > Araneidae > Araneus > Araneus ventricosus. The sequence goes on along the minus strand of BGPR01001307.1, from coordinate 102,422 downwards.
ATTGTTGTTAAATTATTTAACTACCTTTGTTAATTTTCATCTAAGTTTTAAGAGTTAATTCTATTAGATTTTATTCCCCATTTTTTTCATTTAATAAAGGGAACTTAGTTTTAATTATTTATATGCATAAGCCATTACTGCACCATATTAGATTCTTGTAAGAAGTAATAACTTCTTTTTGTCACTTTATATGTATAAAGAATTAATATATTGACCATTAGCTGTTTTTGGCAATCAACTGGTTCACCCATCATATTAACAGTATTAAATTAGTTATGCCAACTAACTTTAAAATTTACAGCTTATTTAATTAGAGCCGAACTGAGAACAAAAGAATAAACAATTAAATGAAAAATACAAAAAAGAAATAGGGAAAACTGTGCACAGGAAATGTATTAGAATTTGAACTAAATTTTGATACACAAACAGAATGAAAATGTACTGAGTTTTTTGGATATAATGAATTAAATGATTTAGACTTTTATGTTGGACTGTTCAAAAGCATTAGACAGAATGATTCTCTAAATAATATGATATTTATTTTTTATTTAGGTCCTACATAATTCTAATTTAAAGTGCAATGATTGCACATTACTTAACTAATTATGAAGTATGTATTTAAGCTAATTATAATACTTAAATGAATAATATTGTTGTCATTCAGGCAGAAATCACTAAATCCACAAAAACCTTTTCAAGGACTACTACAGTCAATTAGAATTTGCAATTAATTATTTTGTGGTAGAAATCTCCTATCTAACCATCAGTAAATAAATAACTGGAGCTAAAAACTTGTAACATAATTTTTACTATTTATCATACTACCTCACAAATAATTAGGTTTAAACTGAACACATCTTGAAACTATAGTTTGGGACTTAGTGAATTCTGCCTGAACGACGATGATATAATCACTGCCGATTATCTTGTAGTAGCTGCAAGGATGGGTTAAGATAGTACCAAAAAAGTGTATCTGCAAACCTGTTCAAAAAACAGACTTTTAAAACTGCTTTTCAATCAAGGCTGGGAAAAAAATTCAACAAAAGCTACAAAAATTTTATACTTTAATTTAAGTGATGGGAAAAGGAAATATTCTACTTAAAAAAAGAGTTGTGAAGCAGTAAAAATTAACTGCATTTTATGATAATAATAGATGGTCATGCTATGAATTATATTTAAGAATTAATTTTCAAAACTTTGTTAAAGACAAAACATCAATAAAAAGATATTTCGTTTTTAAGTCGGTCAAGAACTGAGTATAAGGATGATTTATATATATATGTATGTAACTTATTAACAATAATAATAATTATTATGTAAAGTTAATAATAAACATGATATTATTTTCTTCATATATTTGTAATTTTTTACTTTATATATTTTTTATGCGTTATATATATTACAAAGGAAAACATGTGATTTAATTATTTGATGAGATAATAAAATTGGTTTCATTATAACAATGAAAAGTATTTTTTGCAAATCAGATTTAAAAATATTTTTAAAAATCTTATAAAATTATGGAAAAATTGTACACAATTCAATTCTTGTCATTGAAAAAATGTTAAAAAATCATTTTTGTTTAATAATATTTTTTTGGAAGTTATTGTGGAAGGCCAAATTTTGCTTAATTTTTAATTACTTAAAATTCTGTTTTAAATTTGAAGAAAGATGGCTTCAAGGTGTGCTTTCCTACCCTCAAAGTATACTTATACCAAATTTGGTAACTGTAGGTCTAATAGTCTTCCCTATGAAATGCCAACAGAAACACATTTGCTTTTATTATTCCAAGACATAGAGATTAATGATATTGGAAAATTATGTTGTATTAAAACTGTTAACATCAAATATTTATAGCTAAGCTTTATCATTCTATTTATAGAAAAGCAGTTATTGTAGTCAGTCACAGAATTCTCCTCTGCAAAAGCATTATACTATCAATATTAATCTTACAAGTGAAGTTGTTCCGCCTCAGTCTGGAAATACAGATACTGAAGGTAAGCAATTTTTTTTTTTTTTTGTAATAAAAACTAAAAGGAAACCTAGTTTCAAAGGATTCTTATGTCTAACTAGATAATATTTTTAAATAATGTTATTTAAGGTTTCAATTTCTATAATGTAACAGAGAACTGTATTTCCTTGAAAATAACCATAAATTCATATTATAGATTGCATTCTAACTTTATTTATAAAAATCAACATTTTAGTTATATAGTTAAACTCACGATAGCATGTAGAAAATTAAAGCTATTTTAAATTTTAATCCACATTAAATCAAACAATATATTATAAATGTAGAAAACTTTTTGAGAGATGCCAGTTTTTATATGATTTTTAAATTTTGCTTCAATCTAAAAATCATCACTAGAATTGGAATTTCTTTCAATTTCTGCTGCAAGTAAGATTCATTAAAAAAAAAAAAAAATACAAATTTTAAATCTTTCTCGGTAAACTTTAAAATTTTTCTCAAGTCTCATTAGTTCATTTCTACAGCCAGGTCCAATTTAGGTGATTAATTTGATTGATTAAATACTTTTATTAATTTTTTTTACTAGGCAGATATCAATTAATGAAAATTGATATCTGAATTTAACTTCTAAAATAAGGAATTCAATTACAAATATTTAAGCTTCGCTGCTTCATATTCTATTAGTAAAGTAACTTAATTAATTATTTCATGATTGATTCAGTTTTTGGTATACAAATTCATTTGTGTAAGATTATACTTCAAATGGTTTTATACTGTTAAAAAAAGGCAGCTTTTTTATGGTAATATTTGACATAACTTTATTGTACAATGGAAGTACAGATAATTTTTTGATTTTAAATTGCATTTTTGACAAGAAATCAATATGTGATTTTATCTCCAAATTTGCTGTGTCACTTTAGAGATAGATTAGTACTCGAGACACTTATATTTTGATTTGTTTCTAACAAGCTTGTATTATTTCTTGTATTTTTATTTCAATTTTATGGATTTCTTTCAGAATAATACCATTTGATTAAAAAAATAAATAAGAAGTATTTTATTGTAAATTACATTTGAATTGGTTTAAATAAATATCGACAGTTTTAGCATATATTTTTATATTAAAAGTTTTTTGATAATTATGATTATGCAGAGAACTTATTTCCCAGGTCCCTCTACATTTTAAATCAAAAAAGTTTGCTGAGAAGAAAAATCACTGAAACTCATTGGTAGTACATAGAGTGTTGCAAAGCAGAGTTTTTTAAAATTCCAAAATAAAGTGTTGTTTTGTAGTAAATTTAGTACTGTGATGAAAGAAAAATATTTTTTAAATTTGTTTCATTTTATTTTCTTATCTGTGCTTTGTATTTTGGGAATTAAAATATAAATGACTTGATGAGTTCATTTTTATGATTTTACTTTATCGAAACAGGTGAATTTAAAAACTCTTCTTGAATGATTTTGTGTTTCTTAGAATAACTGAAGTAGAATTATTCTTTGCAAATGCAGAAAAAGTATTTGTTTATTTTCGGTAAAGAGTGCCATTCTTATTACATTAAGTGGGAAACCATGATAAAAGTTACTTATTTAAGAGGGGAAATTCAATATTGCGTCTAGATAAAATTTTTGTTTTAAAAAGATGTGATATTAATTTTCTAGGTTTTCAAAAAAAAGAAAATATAAACAGGATACTTGGTTTATCTCTAATCCAAATGAGCAAAGATGGCACTATCTCTGTTTCATATAAAGAGTATTATAATTCACACATAATTTGAATTTAATTATGATTTTAGTTAGTACTAATATTGAAATATTAAGTGTTCTTTTAATCCCTTTTTGTGATATAATTTTTATTTTACTATTTTATCATTATTTTAGTTCCTGGTGATTCGTCTACAGACTGGCTTCCTCCTGAAGGAAGTAATGTGAGTAGTAGATTCAACTGTTTCATTTTACATGTTAATTTCCATGTGAATCAAACATGATTCACACGGTGATCAAATATGATTCATGCCTACTATCTAATCAGATGATCCCTCCTCTACTGTAATTAATAGATAGCAGAGCAGGACTCATTTAATTAGATAGATGGTTTGAATTTCAGACTTGAGTCGTCGTGACTAACATATTAAGGTATCCGAACACGTTGAAAAGTCGATTTTCGACCAAAATTCCCATTTTTTAATTTTGATGATTTGGATAGTTCATTAATTTACCTTTCTAAAACATATTTACTTTTGTCGTTACATTAATTAGAAGATGAGATATTAATTGTTTTATAACAAACCGAAAACCGGAAGTGGTCATTTAATTAACCAGAAGTTGTCATTTAAAGGACAGAATCCTGTCAAAAATTCTTCTAAATTGCATTTTTTTCAAGTTAATATGATGTCAGTATATTTTTAGGAATTTTTTTTAAAGTTTAGATACTTAATTTAAGCGCGTGGCAAAACTAAAATTTGATTTCTCTCAAAACTAGATGTTATGCATAATTTTCAAACATGATAACTCAAGATATTATCATTCGATTGTTCTGAAATTTTGTGAACACTTTCTTCAAATGTGTCTCTAGTGAATGTACTAGAATAATGTATATTGTAACAATATTTTTTTAATTATGGTCTTTTATCTGAAAAATGACATGAAAAATTTGCTGAAAATCTTATAATGATTGTTCGATTAGCTCTAAAATTTTTATTTATGCAAAGAATGTTAAGATTCTAGTACAAGCACTAGTCCATAGTATGTAGTTTATTTTAGTATTAGTTTTATTTGAATTTTTACAAAAGTTTGACCTCTAGCATGTTTGAAGTTTTTGGGAATTTCCTCTAAAAAGCAGCAGAAATTTAAGATTTTTGTAAGTTTATAATAATTTATACTCAAAAATCATACTCTAATTTTAATCTTTATTAAATTCAAATCTATAAAACATATTTTGATGTTTCTATTTCACAATTTAAAAAAAAGTGCTCCGAACGTGTTCTATGAACGTAAGCTAGTTTTTGATAAAATCCAGTTATTGAGCAATAATTGTATGATTTAATAGTGAAATTAGCTTCCTTATCCAAATACAAAATAAACTGTTTGATACACTTTATCTGACCTGTTGAAATTGTTTTGAAGTGTGCTTGACAGAGAATAAATTTCAGTTTCCTAACCCTATTATATGGTACATCACTTCCTAGTGTTATAATAGACAACTTTTGGAAAATGAAGTTTTTCCATTTTTCTTTTGGATGTATTCAACAAGTAGTTGTTGCCTTTGTCATTTTTCCTGATTTACTGTTTTTATTTCTCCCAAATTTTGTAAACTTTTCTATATAATGCTAAAACTTGAATATAAGTGAGCATTTGAAGTAGTTGGACTTTGTCTTTCAAAGGGACCCATACGAAATATATTTTATTTCCTTTGTAAACTATATTTTAAAAAGGATTTCTAATCTGTTTGATATTTTGCTTTATAACTGCTGTTGTTTAATGTGTAGATGGATTTCAAGACTGTTATTGCTTCTTCAAAAAGGGGATATTTTATAGAAGAATTTCTTTTAGACCCAGTGGCAGAATACTTTTCAATAGTCTGCAACGGAGGTTAGGTCTCTTAAAAATAGTCTGCAGAATAGTGTAGGACAATAAATATTTTGCTGTATTTTTTCAAATACTTATATCAACTTACAACTATTAAAATACGATAAATATAAATTAAAAACCATATAACTTCTATATTATTTGTATAATATAATTGTATAAATTAAGAAACAAAAGCACATGAAGATTAATCCTTTCTTTGGGAAGATAATTAACAGTAATGAAGTATCAAGTTGTTTCAGAAGTAATATTAAGCATACTATACAAATACCTATGCAGAAAATTATATTTGGGTACTTTTCTGTTTAAAACACAACACTTGGTGTCTTTCTGTTTTGGTGATTTTTTCAAAACAATACATCACTAGCTCATATAAATGAAATATTCTTCAATATGTTAGATGTTATTTAGAAATTTATGCCTCCTATTTATTGTAAAAAAAAAAATTAAGTATGTCAAAAAATGTCTTTCTTGTATGTTTTTAATTTAAAATTAATAATTTAATTGCTTTTTTTATGAAACAAAAACTTTGAAACTTATTTGCACATTTATCCTGATATGCATTTTAATGGTTTGTATACAAACTGATAAATTGTTCTGCAACTATGCATATATAAAATTCCATAGTATCATTGTTTATTATTTAAAACAAGGAAGAACAGAGCTGTCATCCTCTAAAATTCTTGATACAACTTTTGATTTTATGGAATTTTGCATTTGTACATACATTAGATACATTTTGAAAGTCTGTATAATAATGAATTCTATATTTCTTAACTGATACTTAGAACGTTTAAAATTGGGGCAATTTTGGCTTGGACTCTGTTCCTCATCTTTATCAATTTCAGATTCTTTTTGCACTCTCGTTTTTAAAAAATGATTGAATTGCAGCTGTAGAGATCGATTGAAACTTCAGAGGTTTATTTTCAGCTGGCGTAAATAATGCAATTCATAATAACGTAGCATCGCAATCGAAACAACGAATTTTATCTATGTACGCAGCCATCTCAAAGTAAAAATCACGTGTTAATTCCAGAAACCAAAAGCTCAGTGCCAGAAACGTATCGGGAAGAAACGCGTAGAAAACATAGGCCGTGACCAATACCGATATGAGGCACTTATCGTAATTCAAGGTCAAATTGCAGTCACTAGGGGAGCCCATTCAGCTTAGGGAAGAAAAAGGGGGGGCGCAAGAGGATTGCATATTTTAGCAATGTGCGTTATATAATATTTGTTAAGTTCTTTTGAAAGTGTATTTAATAACTTTGATATTTTTCATGATGGGATTTATTTTATAAGCACATGATAAACTTTATTACAAAATAGTCTGCAGACACTGCCCAAAATCTGCGACGTATGACGCAGCGTCGCGGTGATTCTACCACTGGGCTTTTAGAGAGTGCAAATATGAATACTGTTACAAAAGTCTTTCTGTGGGTGTATGGTGTAAACAGTCCAACATGCAGGATAATGAAGAATGAAGGTTTATTTACAAATATGCAAGAAAACATGTAGCACAGGTACAGGAATAGGAAACAATAGTTCTTGCACAGATTAGCAATGTAAACAGACAACAATTCATAGGTAATAACAGTTCAGCACTTTGATATTTAGCAACACAAACAGTCAGCAAATAACTAATAACGACAATAACAGCACTTTCAATAGCTCTCAGCTCACCATCTTCCTAGCTCGCACTGCAGAAGAAACTCTAAAGTCGTTCCCAATGGATCAACACTCCTACCGCTTGGCATCTAACAGCTTACTAGCTCACACAGCGGATAGAACTCCAAAGATGTTCGCACTCCAAGGCGATCCCAGTCGACCAACAACACGCCCTGTCATCCAAGCGCTCTCCTTATATCGTCTCCCGCGGCAGGCTGTGACATCACATGGAATCCTCTAGTACATTCAAGCGTATCTTCTCTCCCAATGGAAATATCGAGAAGATTCCAACACCTTTGAGATCCCATATTTCGTCGCCAAGGTCGGGGAACCAGACGTGGCTGCTGCTAATCATCCCATACTTATCCCTGTAAAACTCTCTTCCCAACCATAAGACTTAGATTGCTGGGAAGCGACTTTCCATGTTTGTAACAATCTATACTTATTATAAAAGGCAATGTTTGTGTGCGTGCATGCGTGTGTGTTTGTCTGCGATGTCCAGACGAATCTATCGCACTTACAGCCATGAAATTTGGCACACAGGTAGTCGTAATGGTGACTGAATGCACCTCGAAGCCGAAATTTTAAATTTTAATCTAGAAATTTTTTTATTTAATGTTTTGTGTTGTTTTGGTTGATTTTTCGCACTAATTTCTCAATAGAATGGTTTCAAATAATTGTACGACAAAAATAGATAGACCATCGGAAAGAGCACGCGATTTCCGTTCTAATGAAGTTAGTTTTGAATTCCTAACGCAATTTACTGAATTTTGAGAAATTTTTCAAAAATACCCAGTTTTGGCTTCAAGATGTTACTTTTGATTTTAAATTTGTTGCATCCGACTTTCTAATAACACTATTATTTTCAATTTTTTTCAGCATATAGGTAGAACGGTTGTGTCGGATTTAAAACAACAACGGTTAAAATATCTTTTCAAGTTTTTTTTTAATTTATTTATTTCTGGGCGGTTGAGAGTTATTTTTCTGGAGAGAGTTCGGCGCGCGGACGGCACTTCGGAACGCAGATAGCTATGTGATTGGTTGAAGGGGAGGTGACGTCATAACCTTGAATTGAGTGACTGATTATTATTTTCGGCAGTAACTTAACGCATTTATTCATCTCGCATACTTTGCTTGCAGTATAATAATTTTCACGTTGCAATTTTTTAATATTGTTTATCGCGAAAAAAAAAATAAGCGGGAAAATCAATAATGTGTATCTTTTGTTTTGATTTTGTTTTCAAAACTTTTTCATGTCATTGTGGGCGTTTTTTGAAGTCCTGATTCCACGGGCAACGCCGTGCGCGTACTGCTAGTACTAATATAATTTACTGTAGAAATCCTCCCCATCTCCAGTTTGGTGTACCCATTAAATTCTACCTATTGTATTATACTGTAATTTATATAGAACAAATATGGATTTTACAGGCATTATACTCCCCTTTGTTGTGGAACTTAATGTACATTTTGCAATTAAATTCAATAAACAGGCTGAATATAGTTTCAAATTCTGTTGAACACCAAAGAAAAGTTTTGAAAGTGGTTGCAGAAACCTTCAAGGGATTTTCATAGGATTATTTTATTTAGTTATTAATGTAATATTTTTTTAAAAAAATTAATGTGGACAGTACCAGACAACATACATTAATTCAAATATTGGCAATACATACCTTTTACTCCTAGTTCATTTTCTCATCAGCTTTTATGCATTTCTCAAGACTTGGATCTTCTTACTATTTAGTTAACTATTATTATTGCTATTTATAGACAACAGTTAAAGATTTGGTGACCGAAGTTGCTGAGCAAAACAGTGGAATGTCAGATTATATATATGATGAGAGATGTTCTATGTATTATTGTAGATCCAATGGAAACTATTATGATCCAGTAAGTTGAAATTTATACTTTTGATTCTAAAGTAATTACTTATTAATTTAATATTCATTAATGAATAATAAATTATCCTTTTTCAAAGTCAATTCTGAAAATCAACAATTGTTGCATTGCAATTAAGTTTTCCCCCAGTACTTTTTTATAGTATTTACCAATTTTCCCTAGTATAATATAGAATTTATCAGTTTTATTTCTTAAATAAAGATACTACATAGGTTGCTAGTTAAGAAACTTGCTAAATATTCTAAAAAATTTAAAAAGTGGAAAATATTTGCAAATAATACAATTCATTTCTTTGAGAATAATGATCTTCTTTAAGATCAGGATGAATAACTAGTATTTTAATTAGGGCCAACACAGCAAACCCTCCATTTTACTGGACAAAATTTGATAGATCTGGACATATTTAATTTCTTTTTGGATAAAATGTATAAAATTGTTTTACAAAAATTGGTCCTACTGTACATTTCTAAAATCTTTAACCTATTTGAATACTTGAATGTGTATTGTTCTGGATATATCCCTTTAAGACCGAGCCCGTACAATTGTATGGGTTAGACATTGGCTTATATTTCTGTTTCCTGGTTAGTTATATGTAGTAAATGCTGGAAGAAATTATTTTTCTTGTTTCCAGAATCTCTACAGATCTATTTTTTCTCATTAGATGGTGAATACCGTCCATTTTTAAGTTGTAGTCGACATTTAATCCAGATTTACAAAAATACTTCCGATCTTAAAGCCCCTTATGCTTATTTGTGTTATAATTAGAATTGTTTTAAAATTCATTTTTCTGAATTTGCTTCTCTTCTTTATTCAAAAGCAGAATTTAATTCTTTGAAGTATTTTTTACAAATTTTGCTTTAGAATGAATAAATTTTCTGAGTTTCTCTTGAATTACAGGGTGCATGTTTAAAAATATCAATTATGATTTATTTTTTAATCTTGTGTTTTTTTAATATTTGAAAGGTTTGCATTTTAAAAATTGTTATTTATCCTTTTTCCCAAGCACATTGATTTATTTTCCCTTTTAATATCATTGTAATTTGTAAAACTTTAGATTGTTTATTTGTGTCAATTGGATGATGAATTTTCTGAATTTGTTGCTTCTGAACAGTCAAATCAAACGGAAATGGTGTTTATTGGAATTTATAGATTTGAATGTATTTTTCTCAACCCCATTTTTCTCCCCATACACAGATAAGGAAACTTTTGTATGATCCTCGAGCAAGGATATATTATCTATATATTCAAGAAACACTCTCTTATGAATTTTACTGCAAGGCTGATGCTATCTCAGATGAGTCTAATCAAGAGCTAAGTACAGATGGTAAAGAACCTCTTCAGAAACCAGTTAGTAAAGCCGAAGCTAGAAAAAGGTTTTGGAAAAGAAAGCAGGTAAGAATGAACAATGAATTGCAATATAAATCATCAATAAAATTTTAGCAATAATTGTTGAAATCAAATTTCATTGTTCGTATTTCCATTGCAGCAGCATTAGTCAGTTGTGAGATTTTCTTTGGCTGGCTATTAAACAGAGACTTATAGAGAATTGAATCTAAAATAATTGTAAAGCAAATGGCACTCTTTACATATGTATTTGACTTTTAAAATTTAAATTCATTTCCTTACCAAATATATTTTAAGGGAGAATTTTGTTCTGAACATGCACTTTCATTTTTTAAATTTTTTTATTTATTTTTACAAGGGGGAAAATTGGTAAAATCTGTTTTTAATAAAGTAACTTTATGGCAAATTAGTAATAGTTAGAGTAATTTAAATTGAAAGAAAAAATATCTGATTTCCATTGCAGCAGCATTAGTTTCACATTAGTTTTACAGCAGTGATTTCAACTGTATATAAATAGTTTTTTTCCCCGTAATAAAATGACTGTGAAATCAACTATCTCATATAATAAAAAGTGTGTGAATTTCTTTAATAAATACAGTACTGTATTCAAATTTTCCATTAAAAATGTGTATAAATAGTGCGAAAAATAGCTTTTTCTTATTAAAATATTTTGTTTTTTCACCATTTTCTATTACAAAAATGAGTTTTAAAATTAAATTATGTGTTTTATTTCTTAAACAAATGTATTAGATTCAGACTTAAAGCATAGCTCAAAGCATTTTAGGATTACACCTACTGTTCTTTGATATGACTTTGTTTCATTGCATTCATCAGAAACTACCAAGATTTTTTTCTTTCTCCTTTCAATCTATGGCACATTACACTCTTGTTAAATACAGAAAGATTGCATAGATCAGACTTAACATTTTTTTATTCTGAAATTAGCTGCCTTTGGCTACCAGCTTGTTCGCCAGGAATATGATTTCAATTGAATCTTGCATCATTTTATATTGATGGTTCTCTTAACAATGAAATTTTAAACTTCAGATTGCGGTAGATATTTAACCCATGTTCTATTAGTGACCTTGGACCTCTTTTGTTCATTGTCTACATAAATGTTCCTAATGGAGTCAAATAACTGACCACGTCATGTAACATCTAACCCAATTCCACTATCTTCACTTTCTTATTCCTTGTGTAAAATTTGCATTTGATTTGAACATGATACCATACATTTTATGGCCAGCGGCATGTTAGCTGGATTAAAACATTCTGAGAAAAGAATGAAAACATAGCAAACATAACCATTCAGCTTAATGGATATATTTCTTAATGTAAGCAAAGCAATATCTCAGAGGGCATGGTTTACAGATTTCATGAAATCTTGAAACAAAAGAACAAAACAAAAATCTTGACGAAATAAAATATGAAAGCAAAATGTATTGGGATACTATCTCAGATTACAACAATGAAAGAGAAATAGTCATTTAAATATTTGTTTAAACAATGTAAGTGGTTTGAGTTGCATTGCAACAATGAAAAGTATTGTTGTAAATTATGACAAAAAATATTTTTAAGAATTTATTAAAATTAGAGAAAAAATTGTATGTCAACTTAATTGATATAATTGGAAATGTAATTTTTTGCTCTTTCATATAGTGCAAAAATGATTTTTGTGCTGTAATATTTTCGAAAGTTACTAAGGAAAAATGCAAAAATTTCATTTAATTTTTAATTAATTAAAATTTCAACAAAAGGGCTCTGAGGTGCACATTCCCACCTTCCAAAGTATGTTTGTGCCAAATTTCGTAGCTCTAAGTCCCGAGGTCTGCCTGTAGAGGACCAACACACACACACATTCTCCTTTATTATTAGTAGAGATTATTAAGACAGATGCCAAGATCGCTAGTGGTCACTTTACTGTCATATTTCTATTCTGTTTGTCACAAAGGATATCCTTATTTTATATTACATAATTTTCGTGGAAAAACTACAACAACATAAAATAATAAAATGATATTTTTCTGTGACAATATTTCTTACTAAACTGATTGACATTTTCAAATTTTCATTAATTTATATTTTATTTACATAAGCTGTTTTTTTTTATCGAAATGAAATATAAACTACAATTCTTTACTGTATGTATTTGCTTGGATTTTCCCATTTAATTTTACATAATTTATACACAGAAGGAATCAACTGAAAAAGATGAAATACCGTCCAGTGACAACAAAGAAGATTCTTTACAAGATGAAAGTACTGTAAATGAAGGTTTCAGTTCACCTGAAGCCGGAGAAATCTTTTCGTCAGATTCAGAATCAGAGCTTATGAAAGACAATCCAGTTTCACCAGCTAAAGAAGGTAGAATGTTTGAACTAATTCAATTGTGTGATTAGCATTTCATCTGCCATTTTAAAGTTTAACATCTTTTGTTTTGATAATGCATTGCCATGGGTCGACCCAGGCGAAAATGGGGGCCGTTTTGCGGCCCCTTCACAAAATTCCACTTCATAAAAATGGCCCCTTCACAAAATTCAAATTCATAAAAACGGTCCCTTCACAAAACTCAAATTCACGTAAAATATAGAAATATGACTGCTAAAATTGAAGGTTTTGCATGATAAAAAATTTTCACAAAAATATTTTTATTTTTCGCAAAAATAAATTTTTTCCCCACGAAAATATTTATATTTTCCACAAAAATAATTTTTTTCCCTCAAAAATGGGCACCTAAAAAAAACCTGGATCAACCCCTGATTGCGTATACTGTCAAAAGTAGCACAATCTAATTTTGGAATCAAATTCAGGAGGAAAACGAAAGTTGTGCCACAGCACAGCAATAGACAAGGTGCAGTTAGATGATATATGTCATGTGACTGTATTCCCATTTGATGACACCTTTAAAATGCTTTTGCATATTACAAGAAATCAGTTTCAAGGATTATCGCTTTTATCGTTGACTTTAAAGATTAAAATGTAAATTTCTATATAAATAAAGATCCCTGTCAAGGACCCAAAATCTGTAGTAAATTAATTTCGTCCTATCTCTTAACTGAGGCCTAATTTAATCTCGCATCTAGTGGTGTGTAAGACCAAAAGGAAAACTTAGTTAAACATCAATTAAATTTATTAAAACAAACATAAGCGAAAGGTATTTACAGAGATGAGGTATTTACATATTTGATAAGAGAGAGATTTAGTGTTTGGACATTATTAGTTACTTAATTAGCAGTATGTTATACCTAGAGAAATATTAATTTGCATTAGTTTAAATGAGTTAGCCATCGCCTATTCCCCACGCTTACTACAGAGGCCGTTCAGCCTCCCTCGAGAGAGTTCTCTGCATCTCCCTTTTGAGTATCCAGAACAAATTAATCTGGTTCCAATAAAAATCTATGGTGAAGAAATGACTGTTTATTGAACGTCTCTAGTAATGATCTTTGTTTTTTAATAGATAATGTCTATTAACCGATCTCCTATTATAACCCTTAGCATGAATGCAACCTAGTTAAGAGGGAACAATTTCTTAGAGGTTTTAATATGGATTATAATTTGAATGGTGAAACTTTTTATAAATTTATATATTACTAATATAATAGCCCAGATTTCTCGGTAACGCTCTGACGTCACCAACAATAAAACTCGCGCCATAGCATTGTGAGATGTTAAACAGCATTATTTCATTGTTAAATAACCTAAATATCAGTAATTTTAAATTTAAAAGAGTAATTGTCATTCTAATTTCAAATTTAATGGCTCTAAAATAGTGAAATAAAATTTTCTATTGATTAATATTGTGACAAAATTGTCTTGTGGGTGTACGTGAATGCAATCCAATAAGCAGGACTAAAAAAATAAAGCTCTTTATTTTACAAATATTCTAGGAAAAGAAACGTAGCACAAATATTACACAGCACTAGTAAGAATTCACAACAGAGATTATCATTAAATCTCAATACAGCGCTCAAAGGTTTCTTATTAGCTCACCAGCTTGCTTGCTGATCAAAATCCAACTCACTCTTCTTGGCTTGAGAGCTTGCCTTTATACTTTTCAACAGGAAGTGACATCATTATGTAGGAAGTGACGTAATCTCTAGAAAGTTCATGAAAGCAGTAGAAATAGGTGGAAAGTTTGAGGTCCTTCTAGAAAATTCCCTTTGTCGCCAAGGTCGCCAACTTTGTCGCCAAAATGGTCGCCAAATTTATCGCCAAGTCGCCAAGTTTGTCGCCAAGTCTAGCATCTCAGGGAAACGACTTTATAGCTTTGTAACATTGCTCCCCTCTTCAAAGACTGCACGTCCCGGCAGTCTCATTACTTAGAACTATGATCAGTGGCCCTGTATGGAGCTAGCCGATTTATGTGGATGACTTTTGGCTTGGCGCTGGGCGACCTCTGTACTCTGTAGACAACATCGTTCAGTTTCTTAACAACAGTATATGGTCCTTCCCAGTTCTGTTGTAACTTGGGACTCAGGCCTCTTCGTCGCTTCGGGTTATACATCCAAACTAGATCTCCCTCCTTAAAATGGTGGTCTATTGCTCTGGAGTCGTAACGAGTTTTCATTCGTTCACTGGCCAGTTTAATTCGCTCTCTGGCAAACGCATGTACGCTTTCCAAACGTGCCTCCAAATTTTTCATGTACTCAATCGGCGAGGAAGGCGTTTCACTCGGTCGTCCAAAGAGAATATCACAGGGCAAACGTAGCGTTCGACCAAACAGCATTTCCACTGGAGTCAATCCGGTCACCTCGTGTTCCGCACTCCTATAGGCCAAGAGGAAGAGTGGCAAATGCGTATCCCAATCTGCCTGGTTCCTCGAAACAAATAAAGACAGATTATTTAAAATCGTCCGATTAAATCTCTCGACCATGCCATCGGACTCGGGATGCAACGCAGTTGTCCGGGTTTTCAAAATTCCCAAAAGTTTGCAAAGCTCAGTAAAGAGGGCAGAATTAAAATTTGTACCTTGATCCGAATGCAATATCATAGGCACGCCATAACATGAAATCCAGCTTCGTACGAGTTCTTCAGCTACAGTCGAGGCTTCCTGGTCTGGAATGGGAATTGCTTCAGGCCACTTGGTAAAATAGTCCATTAACACTAGGACATATCGATTGCCTTTTGTTGTTACTGGAAAAGGTCCTAGGATATCCAAAGCCATTCTTTCGAATGGTGCACCCACATTATAGCGTTGCAAGCGACCTTTAGTCCTTGTTTTAGGTCCTTTTCGGGCTCCGCAAGCATGGCATTCTCTACACCAATTTTCAACGTCGGTACGAAGTCGATCCCAATAAAATCGCTCTCGTGTTTTGCTTAAAGTTTTCATGACGCCAAAATGCCCTCCACTTGCGCTGTCATGAGTCTCTCGCAGAACTTCTGGAATTCTACTCTTTGGCAGAATTAGTTGCCATCGACAGGAGCTTCCATTATCACTCTCCCACCTACGGTATAGAACACCGTCCTTAAGATGTAAGGAGTCCCAAAGAGCCCAGTATCGTTTCGTTGCGGGACTCTCCGGAGCGATTTCTTGCCAAGATGGTCGATCAGCCGAATATAGTTTCTTCTCCAAAATTGGTTTAATATTAGGATCTTATAGCTGTGCCTTTTGGATCTCACATGAAGACCAGGGATCTACAGATGTCGTTGTTAAAACTTTCACGGAAATATCTATCTCCATTCCGAACTTTTTCTCGGCATTCGTGCAATGTTTGCAGCTTTCTGTACAGGGTCTTCGAGAAAGGGCATCTGCATTTCCGTGAGAGGTCCCTTTGCGATGCTGGATTTCGAAATCATACTCCTGAAGTCTTTGGATCCAGCGAGCTATCTGTCCCTCAGGTTCCTTAAAATTCAAAAGCCATCTTAAGGAAGCATGATCAGTTCTCAGAAGAAATTTCCGTCCATAGAGGTAGTGATGGAAATGCTCTATAGATTTAACAATGGCCAGTAATTCTTTACGTGTGACACAATAATTTCTTTCTGGCTTACCCAAGCTCTTGCTGAAGTAAGCGATGACACGTTCTTCGTTTCTTATATTCTGGGACAGCACGGCTCCTATTCCTTCATTACTAGCATCCGTATCCAAAATGAAATCTTTGTCAGTCCGGGGGTAGGTCAAAATAGGAGAAGATGTCAAAGCCTGCTTTAAACTATTGAAAGATTTCTCACATTCTTCTGTCCAATTAAAATTTGATTTAGCTTCAGTTAATTTATGTAGAGGTCTTGCTATTGTGGAGAAATTTTTCACAAAACGACGATAATAGGTGCACAGTCCAAGGAAACTTCTGACATCGTGTACCGTCTCTGGACGAGGCCAATCAACTACTGCCTTAATTTTTCCTGGATCAGTTTTAACTCCTTCTGCTGAAATAACGTGTCCGAGATAAGTAACCTCCTTTTGGAAAAACCTGCATTTCTTGGGACTTAACTTTAGGTTGGCTTTCTGTAGCCTCTGGAATACTTTACGAAGGTTACTTAGATGTTCTTCAAATGTTCGCCCTACTATTATAATGTCATCTAGATACACTAAGCTGGCTTCAGACGTTAGTCCACGTAATACTGTCTCCATCAGTCTCTCAAATGTTGCTGGGGCGTTACAAAGTCCGAAAGGCATTACCTTAAATTGCCAAAGTCCTTGTCCGGTGGTGAAGGCTGTCTTCTCTCTATCTTCAGGTCGGATCTCAACTTGCCAGTATCTACTTTTCAAATCCAGTGTCGTAAACCACTGACTTCCATTCAAAGCATCCAAGGTGTCGTCTATTCGTGGTAGGGGATAACTGTCCTTCTTCGTAATTTCGTTCAGTTTCCTGTAATCAACACAGAATCGTGTTGATCCATCTTTCTTTTTAACAAGCACAATAGGTGAAGCCCAAGGGCCTGATGATTCCTCAATTATCCCATTATCAACCATGTCTTTAACTAGATGATCTGCTTCTTCTTTTCTTGAAAGAGGCAAACGCCTTGGATATTGCTTGATTGGTGGATGGTCACCTGTGTTAATTCTATGTTGTGTCATATTGCAGTGGCCAACATCAGCGTCACAGGTTGAAAACAAGTTCTGAAATTCTTTAAGTAACTTCCTTACTTCTCTTCGCTGTTTTTCATTCAGCATTTCAAGACTTTCCAAAATTGACGAAAGGTGTTGTGCTTCAGAAAATTCTTGAGGACG
>BGPR01001307.1:65308-76004 GCA_013235015.1 Araneus ventricosus | reverse complement strand
ATATTTCTCTTCACATTTATTATCATTTCTCTGTTGTTTTTCTTTTTTTTAGTGTAAATGATAGTTTAAGATTAATTGATGTTTTACATTTGTTTGATTTGTAATGTATCAGGAAATTATTTTAGACTAATAAAATTATATAATTGAAAGAATAATTGAATCCTGTAATTGTCATTAAAGAACTAGAGCTAAATAGGTCTACTCTTCCAGAATGTGTATTATGAAGTTGTCCCTCTCTATATTTGAATCGAAATTCTACAATCCAAAATTTTTCAAAAAATTCTTGAGGTGTCATCCTTAAAAAAAATTCAGTCACTGTCATCCTGATATTACTCTATAAATTAATTGCATTTTAATTATGTATTTAATTTATAACTAGAGATTGGGACCTCAGTATATTCAATCTAAAATTCAATGTATGCTGTGGGCGCAAATATAGTTATGTTTTTGTATTTTTGACCCCCCTCCCCTTGTCAGCAAAATAAGCAAATCGTAAACCCTCTTATAATTACTAAGCAACCTCACCCACCACCACCGTCTTTTTTTTTTTACAAAACGTATAAAGTAATAATCTAATTTAAAATTTTAGGACTTAATTCAAAGACTAACTAGGTTTGAAATGAAAAAGAAATGTAATTTGCTTTTTACAATTTAGCTTACAAATCAGTTTAATTTTCTTTTGCCAATTTAACTTTTTTTTCAAATTTAATTATTTAAATTAAATTTATTTGTGTATACAGAGGATTTTCGAATAAATGATTTTAATGCTTCATAACATCACTCTCCCTCCCCTTGTCAGAAATACAAAGAACCCCTCCTCTTGGTGCTTACTAATATTTGAACGCCCGTGTTCAAGATTCAAGTTAAAAAATATTGATCTTGGAAAACCTTCTTCTTGTTGAGGGGTTAGTATTCTGGTTTATGCTATAGAAAGAAATTTTATGTGTTTCGCTATGCACAGTTAAAAGTATTTACTACTCATGGCGGGAACAGGGGGCTTGAGCTGCAGCCTCCCCAGAGCTTTAACCAGAATTATTGATTTTATTTAACAATTTGTTCTATTACCCTTTTTTAAAAATAATAATATCGGACAATAACATTATTCTTTCGGCTGACAGGTTAAAACTTTCTCCTACTTTTCTAGTCATTCCAGCTTGTATTTGGATGGGCACATTATTTCTTAAGTAGTTATTTCTTAATAGGCTTTTTATTAAATTATCGAAAGCATTGTATTGTTCTTTATGATTCTTATTGTCTGGTGAGGAAAGTCTGTAAAGTTAAAGTGTTTTGGTTTACATAAGCCACGAGGTTTGACATTCGTCACAATGATACAGAATTTTTATGACCTCAGCCCTCTTTCCAGACCCAAATCCTGGATTCGCCACTATTTACTACAAATACTCATATTTCCTCAAATTTTTCAAGGTATTTACTTCAATTTTTAAAACAGTGTTTCTCTAACATTTTGTCGAGTATTCTGTCAGTTTCACAAAATTTGGCTGAAAACTCTGCATGTTATAAGCACAAATTTTGGGTGTGTTAAAGAAGCCTTTATACCTTCCCGAATGTTCATGCAATTTTTATGAAAATGCATGTAAGCAATGTGTATAAGAAGCAAAGCGATTGATGAAAGTTCCAAAACATTATCAGCTTGGTGTGAGCCCAAGTCATTTTCTTCATCAATTTGTGGACGGTCCCCTAAATAACCTCGTGATGAAATCATCACTCTAAAATGTGAGTTCCCATGCTTGTACCTCCCACGATTCTCCCTAACTTATTGAGAACCATTCTATTCAAATTAACTCCAAATATTTCACATTTTAATAACCTTGCAATACTTTTGGGCAGTAGTGTAGGAAAACATCAATCTCTTGTATTTCATTAACATAAATTTATAATAAACTAAAAAGTAATTTCATATCATGCCTGTTTTAAAAATTTTAAGCGAATCGATTCATGCTCACATGTCACGAGGTCAGATGTGCTGTGTCAGTGCGTGTCTTGCAGCTTGGCGCAGTTTAGCCAAAAATGGCTCTTGCGCCATTAAACCCCAACCAACCAACGTGTCTTGCAGGAGAAAAAAAGGACATGACACCATATCAAGAGATTAGATATTGTGCTGTTAGTAGATGTTACAAGACCTGCACATTTATATACATACTGTGACTGTAACATAATGTTAGTTCACTTCATTATTGTATTTTTCTAATGATTATGGCAAATTGCTTTTTTGGAATTAATAAATAATTTGTAGGTAGCATTTTACTATATTTTCAATGATAATTATTTAAATATTTCTAAAAATCTAACTATAAGCTCAAGGATTTATTAATAATCTTTAATATTACATATAATATTAAAGATATATTTGTAAATAGTGAAATATCAGCATTTTTTTCTTTAGTTTAATTATAAAAACTTCTCATTTTTCAAAACTTACTCGTAAATCGCATTTTGTAAGTTGTATCTACAGATGAAAGAAACAAATTCTACAAAATATTTTAAAGTATTTTTTAAAAATTTGCGAATTTTAGGGCATGGAATACTGTGATGGTAAAAATTCTGTTCCTCCTGTTAATTCTGGTTATGAAGATAAAGCTGAAATTAGGCGTAAAACTGTCGGCAGTCAGAATCCCTATGAAAAAACTGAAGTAGCATCGATGGACATGTAAGTTAAATTTATGTTTTTAGATTATCTTTTCCTGTATGGATGGGTTTTCTGTTTTATTTATTTGGGGTAATGACTGACTGTGTTTGAAGATGTTAATTAATGTTTAAAGTAGAGTTTTTTTAATGTTATAGTTTAAGGATACTTTGAAAATATTCAATTTGATATTCCTATTGCTTTAACTCTCAATGTTTACTTTAAATAAGAGCCTCATTTCGTGGAAAGGTTACGAACATTGTTCGTTATCGCTCTTTTTGGCGACTTTTAAGGCCTGTTTGGCGGTTAAACTTTTAACCAAACGATTTACATAATCACTGGCCTTTAAATTAATTTTTAACCAAACGATTTAGCTAATATCAGTCATTCCATTTGGAATTAAGCTGTCTTAAGAGCCGGATTATTTTATTTTTATTTTTTTAGCCGTTTTAAATTAAAAGAACCAAGAAAAATCAAAGAACACACAGTTCAACTCTTTGTGTACTAAAGAAGGAACTGGTTCGAAATTGGCATTTGATACAATATCCAAACGGGTTTGGCGATTGCTTAAATCGGATGATTACCTGGAAACGATCTTTGGATCCAAAATAAACTAAACAGAGAACTGGTCCGGTTTAAAAATACAGTATAGTAAAGATGATAAATAATGAGAATAAATCAATTTTTAGCAGCAAACGATATTTAATAAAACAAAATTGTAATTAGATTAAAATTGTGATAAAATTTCCATTTAAACATTTTAAAAAGTTTGCAGACAATAATATTTTGGTATTCATAAATTACTTTTCGTTTTGTGTGTGTGGGAATTGGAACAATTGTTAAAAAAATGTATTTGTTACCTAAATTTATCAGATCGGCAATAATTTAGTCATCTTTTGATGGCAATTTTCCTTTCTTTTTTGAAGCAGATTGAAAAGAACTTTGGAATGAATAGGGAATAATAGCCTTTGTAGCTGAAAATCCCATAAAACCCCTTTAATCAATCAATCGAAGTTTAGGTCGGGTCTTTTAGAATTCTGTAATAATTTTCATTCTCTTAAATGAGATATTAAGCGAATTTTAAGAATCGAAATTGATTGTATGAATTCAGAAGTGTGATAGTAAGTCAATTATTATGAGAAGTTACAATTAAAATGATTGTAAAGTTTTAATTTTATAAAAGAGAACTTTTGATAAAAGTGATTAATTTATAGCCAATGACATTTAGATAGAAACTGAGGCAAATTTTATAAATTTTTATATTTTATGATATACATATTTTTGCAGATCCATGTCAGAATTCAACAAAGGCTACCAAATGCTTAAAAAGTTAGGATGGAAAGAAGGTGAGACATTGGGGTTGAAAAACTCAGGAATTTCAGATCCGGTATGTGTTTTAACTATTTATATATTTAATATTTTCAAATGAAGAAAATTTTATGTTTTTGACCTTATTTAAAACAGCTTGTTTTCAGGCATATTGACCGTGCAATTTCAATTGTATCTCTTAAGGATAATTTGATATTCTTGGTTATCTTAAATAAGTATTTTTAAATTTCAAACTTTAATAGGCATTTAAACCCCATTCTTTTTTGTAGCTTTGCACCGTTCCTGTTCATTATATACATGAACATATCTAATTGAGTGAAGTCACATGACATAACTGCACATGTCTTAACATCAAACTGCATGTTGTCAGCACCAATTTCACTTTCTTATTTCTCATGCAAAATATGAAGTTGATTCCAGGATTAAAATGATGCATTGTATTTTGTATCTGACAGAATTTTAACTGAATTAAGCATGCTGGTAAAAAGAATTAAATAATAGCAACTATAATCATTCAGCTTACCTGATATATTTCCTAATAATTCTTTATATCTCAGATGGCTTTGATTGCAGATTCCACAAAAAAATTTATGAAATAAAAATAAAAAGTAATTTTATTAGGTACCAATAAAGTAATATTATTATTTACCAAAGAGTATGAAAAAATATGCAGAGGCATCTTCTTTAGCTTTTGGCAGTGGAAGAGGAGCACACAATTAAATATTTTTAAAAACAATGAACACGTTTTTTAATTTCATTGCAACAATAAAAAGTATTCTTCAAGTTATGCTTAAAAATATCTTTAAAAACTTGTTAAAATTTGGAATATTGGATGGCAACTGAATTGGCATCATTGATGTGATAATATTTCCAGAAATTATCAATGAGTAACGCCAACATTTTTTAAAATTTTTAATTAATTAAAATTTTGAAAAAATAGCTCCGAGGTGCACATTCCCACCCTCCAAATTATAGTTGTACCAAATTTTATTGCTTTAGGTCAAATGGTTTGTCTTATAGAGGGCCAACAGACATACACACATATACGCTTTTATTATTGGCAAAGATATATTTTCATTACTAGGGAACACATTGAAAGGCATAAAAATATGCTTTTGTTCTCTTGAGTATTTTTTAACCCTTTGTTAGAGGGCTGGTGTATGGTATAGTTTGAGAGGGGTGGCATATGGAGTACACCAGGTCGATTTTTTCTACCCTCTGCTACAAATCTCCACCCATTTTTCTTAGTTTATTACTTTAAGATTCTGTTCAGGAATCATAATAGAGAGAAATGGAGGGAAAAAAATTGACAGATAAAATAGAAAAAAACAAAAATGTATTTGGCATATATGGAATAAATGAGCATCTCCCCCAAAAGGGCTCTAATTTTTTGTCGATCGTGAATTGGTCACCAGTTGTATGAAATTTTTGACAGTTTTCATTGAAAGAGTCAAAAAATCTTCTCATTGTAGATAACTTATTAGTTTTTCTGAGTGTGCCCTTTTCAGGAGGCACAATAAGTTTCCTTAGCATACTTGGAAGGGTGGCGTACTGAGTTCACCGACGTGATGCAAGCACACACACAAAAATGCTTAAAATGGTAGGTGGAAGTCAGACTGAATGAATCAATTAGACTCATTGTACTTGAGGGATGTTCCTATTAGACAAAACTTATTATTTTAACGTTCTGTTCAGGAACCATAATAGAGAGAAATGGAGGGAAAATATTGACAGATAAAATAGAAAAAGACAAAATTGTATTTGGCATATATGGACTAAACGAGCATCTCCCCCAAAAGGGCTCTAATTTTTCGTCGATTGTGAATTGGTCACCAGTTGTATGAAATTTTTGACAATTTTCATTGAAAGAGTCAAAAAATCCTTTCATTGTAGATAATTTATTAGTTTTTCTGAGTGTGTCCTTTTAATAATAATAATAATAACATTGACACAGTAAGTTTTCTTAGCATACTGAATTTGTCGATGTGATGCGAGCAATTCACTGGCATACTCTGTACGCCACCCTCCAACTAAGGATCAAAAGACAGGAAGTTTTCTGAACATTTAGTGAATAACTTCCCTTATTTTAAATATGTACTCTCGTTCTCACTACTAGTGAAACGAAAATTATTATTTAATTTTAAAATTTAAAATCTTTTGATTAATTTGTTAGGAACTGATTTATATATATATATATATATATATATTTGTTTAAATGATTAGTTGGCTCTTAATCTCTGTCTTAACTTTCTATTAGACTACAGAATTTAAGAAGAAAAATAATATATCCATACATACATCAAAGCGTGGTGCTCCAATTTTATTTTGGAATCTATTGACTGTGGTGCAAAGACATGATTACACTACTACATAAAATGGCATGCTGTTGATAACATGCACAGTCTTGTTTACTCTATGACTGTGACATCATGTGAATTGATCCCATTACCAAACACCATATAATTGATTGGTAAATTAATATCAAATGGTCGTCTTTCATCATGTAGAACAGAGGTTCTCAACCTGTGGTACACATAACGCTGGGGTATGCAGGAGACCAGTTAGGGGCACGCGAAAGTGATCTTGATAATGGCAGAAAACACCAAATGCAAGAATATTGTAAAATTTCATTTTCTCAAGTTCGTATGAAAAAAAGAAAATGAAAATTGTACGAGTCCGAAAGCCTATTCACGAAATAGGAAAAAGAGTTTAATCTCTAGTAATTGAGTGATTGTTAGCTTTCATCATAAGTTAATGCAAAATTATTTCAATGGTGTTTTTATTTGTTTTAGCATTGAACTGTAATGCTATTTTAAAAATGGAATAAGTTTAAAACTAATCCTACAACTTTTATTGATTTCATAAGAGTAGCCTTAAGGTAACGGTAAGAGCTTTTTGGTGGTGAGGAATGGTTGGTGGGGATATAACAGGGGGTGGGTGGGGATTTCTTATTTATTTTGAAATTTTTGGATGATAACAAGATTTTGTGAGCAAAAGGTGATTGCGCAAATTTTTTTTCCCGCCCGAAAAAAGATCAAGAGCTGAGAAACTTTAATTAATCCCTGTGTTGTTCCATATAAAATAATGGATTTCGTTGTCCAGTCAAAATCCGAGATGCACACTATTTTTTTTTAACCAACAACAATGGGATCTCGCCTTAGGAACCCTAAATTAAAGGGAAAATGTCTGATTGTTTACCGTGTGCATTAATTAATGGTTGGAAGAACTGTCGGGATGTCATGCTTCTTATCAAGTCTTTTGATCAAACGTCGCTTTTCGAAGTTATTCCATGTATCATATAAAATGAAATTATACAGGGTGTCCCAGAAGTCCTTGACACATTTTAAAGTTTAATAAAAATTCAATAAATTGTGTTATTAGTGCATGGTTTTCATTAAATTGCATTACGCGGCATAAAGTTTTTTTTGACATAAAGAATTGTTCAATTGCCTGCTCATAGATAGCTCTAGTGGTACAGCATTAGCTTAGTCAGGTTAGCTTCTAATCCGTCATTGTATGTAAGTATGATGACTACAATGGAAAGAGCAAACTGCGTCAGTTGCTACTTTGAAACGAAGTCGATTATTCAAGTTTAAAAAAGTTTCGTACTATGTTTCATAAAGCTTGTCATGGCACCGAAGATTTTTAGACACTGGAAGCGTGTTGGACAGACCAAGAAGTGGTAGACCACGTATATCAGAGGATGATGCGGAACGAATCCGCCAAATGTTTATTCGCAGTCCTACATGGTCAACATGAAGTGTTTCCGGGGAATTGGTAATTGCACGAACAACAGTACGTCGATATTGTTTAGCGGTACGGACATTTATTAAAAGTAAATTTCTGATTTATTAACAGTTTCTTTATGGGAAAAAACTTTATTGAGCGTAATGCAATTTAGTGGAAACCGCACACTGATATCACATTTTTTTGATATTTTATTAAATTTTGAAATGTGTCAACAACGATAATCACTTTTTAGATATACCAGTGTATAACGATAATTTTGCCTCTTTAGAAAGCTGGTACAGTACAATCCCTTTTTCTTTTTTACATCGGAAAACAACACCCCGTGGTCCAGAATAACGTGGGAATTGGGAATGTTCATGGATGTTTGTTGCCTCTGTCTCCTGATAGGCACTACCTGTTCATTCGCAGTTAGCACTTCGGATTGACCACTTGTTCTTCTAAATTCTTTTTTGATGTGTTGTTTTGTGTTGTGTCTAGGATGGCGCGAAGTAAAACATTGGCATTTAAAGGAAAGCTGCAAATAATTTTGGAAGTTTATAATAGATTGAAGCAAATAATGCTGCTAATATGGGATTTCTCAGTGGTAGATATCTGCTTTTTTTTGGGGGGGGGGGGGGAGACACCGAAGATGATGTGGGAAAAAGTAAATTGGATACCGAACCAAAAAGATTTAAAGGCGCCGTAATTGACGATGTCGAAAAAGATTTTAACTAAAATTTTCATTTTGATGTTCTTAAAACAAATTTAAATAATTTAAAGTTTATGGAATACAATTTTATATCAGCGATGCATCAAACTGCGCAATAAAATTTGTTAATATATTAGTACGTGAATGCACAGATAAACATCGGATTCACAAATCCTTAAACTGCTTACAACGATAACTTTTCTATAACAATAATTTTTGAAGGTCCTTATAATATCGTTATAAACAGATTTTACTGTATCTGTTTTGTGTTGATATTTAGTATAATTTTCCAAGATATTGTATAAAATATCCAGGCATTTGTTGAAATATTAGTACTTTTACCGAAAAAAAGATTTTAAAAAGTCACACATCAATGCGAAATACGTAATTTATAATAAATTCATTGTGCAAATCCACTGTTTTAAACTTGGAAACACTAGAGCTGATATTTCTGTCTCTTGGAATAATAAATTTGAAGTAAGTGGCGATTTATAAATGTTTGAGATTTCATGAAAAGCAAACTTTGTATGCAGTATATATTTCTATTTTAAGTCTAAAATTTCTATTTAATTTTAAAATTTCATTATTATAAAATTTTAATCTTTCTATTTTAAGTTTAAAAAAAATGGCTTACACTTATATGTAGTATTCCATCTTAGACAGGTATTGGGATTTGGTAGTGCATTGGTAGAAGGTATTCTTTGTTGCTTGCACAAATCTAAAATGTCCAGTTTACCTACTAATTTTCTTATAACTATTCTTTTGCTAGCTTATGGTGTTTTAGCCTATAATCTAGAAAGGCTTTGAAAGATTTTGGACTTTTTAAAGAATTTCTTCATGTTTAAGAAATACTTACGGGATGTATAAACACTGCATACACATTCAAACATTAGTTTAAAATTTACAACACCTCAGTCTTTAAAAAATTAAAATACTTAGTTTAAAAGTAAGGTTAGGAGTTTTAACGTAGGTCTGCGTTCCTCCTATTGGGATCTCAGGAAGGAAATTGATTCACACGCCAAAACGCCACAAAACTTGGTATGGGAGATCCTCTATATCTCAGTAACCACATAGTTAAAAACATAACTAATGTCTTAGTTTAGAGATAAAGGGTAACAACAGAAGTTACAAAAAAAAATAATTGGAAATCGGAATTGTAGTTCAGCCCCTACTGAGTCGCAAAGTTGGGAAAAGAAGACACATGAATTGGTGACGCGATCCTCGGTAACTACAAATGTTAAAAAACATAAGTAATGTCTTATTTATAGGTAAAGGGTAACAACAGAAGTTTCAAAACAAAAAAATTGAAAATCGGAATTGTAGTTCAGCGACTATTGAGTCGCAAAATTGGGTAAAATACGCATGAATTGGTGACGCGATCCTCTATATCTCAGCAACTACATATGTTAAAAACATAACTAATGTCTTATTCATAGATAAAGGGTAACAACAGAAGTTACAAAAAAAAATTTGAAAATCGCAAAAGAGTCACGCTAGTAAAGTAGTCTTGCACCTTTAACGTCAGCGGCTGTTTGAGAAAGCCTCCCGTCATTTTTTTTATTAAAATTACTTCTCTACTACTGTACATTAAAAAAAGTTTAGATGGTCCAAATTCGGCGATTCCTTGTATGCAGTCCAACGTCTCAAATCAACATCTTGATTGTGCAGATTCGAAAGTTTGCAGCTTTCTATGAGTCGAGCATTGAGAATCGGGAATTTTATAACACGAACTTCATTCAGTCGAATATTTTCGGATTCAGTCTTTAAAAGTCAGTCTTTATGTGAATCTTATCGAACACCTTGAGTAGCACTTCACTGAAATTCTAATCAAAAGAACTGGGAATATTGATTTCTTTTTCTATCAAAATTCCTAGTTTCTGAAAGCTGGAAGACTTATTCGCTCAAATGAGCGTTTTATAGTGAGATTTTTGAAAACAACTTGATCAGATGGTAAGTTGCAATATTATTTAAGTAACATGCTTTTCGATAAATTGTCAACGTTTCCAAAATTGATTTTTTAACGTGATAATATTTATGGGTTGGAATTTAATCTGTGAATTTCATCATGCATCATTCATGAACCGACATGCATGATGCAGAAGTCGTTCAAAACGCCCTATAGGGCAGACTATTGGACCTAGAGCTACTAAAGCTGGCAGATAGTTATTTCTTTGGTTGTAAGGTGCTCAGCTACTAAAATTGGCAGATAGTTATTTCTTTGGTTGTAGGTGCTCAGCTACTAAAATTGGCATATAGTTATTTCTTTGGTTGTAGGTGCTCAGCTA
>BGPR01001307.1:43112-65298 GCA_013235015.1 Araneus ventricosus | reverse complement strand
ATATAGTTATTTCTTTGGTTGTAGGTGCTCAGCTACTAAAATTGGCAGATAGTTATTTCTTAGGGAGTAGGTGCTCACCAAGAAAGGGTTTTTCAAAATTTTAATTAGATTTTTAAATTTACGACATTTTAATGCTTTCTTTGATAACCTCGGAGCATATTGTAACAAAAATCGTTCTGTA
The DNA here is from genome assembly GCA_013235015.1 of Araneus ventricosus. Taxonomy (NCBI): domain Eukaryota; kingdom Metazoa; phylum Arthropoda; class Arachnida; order Araneae; family Araneidae; genus Araneus; species Araneus ventricosus. The sequence goes on along the minus strand of BGPR01001307.1, from coordinate 65,117 downwards.
GGTGTATGGTGTAAACAGTCCAACACGCAGGATAATGGAGAATTAAAGTTTATTCACAAATATCAGGGGTGAAAATCCTCCGCGGATCCGCGATTTTCCGCTTTTTTGTACATTTTGTAAACTGATAAATATGCGGACTTTTTTGTGCCTTTTTCTTTTATAAAGTAAAATCTGATTTATATATTTTATAAAAATTGATATTATAAAACATTATTTATTAATTGCATCGATTTTAAGAAAGTAAAAAAACATTGATTTTATAATGTTAAAAATAAGTATTTGTTATTGAAAAAATTCATACATGGCTGTAAGCACGACCATATTTGTTTCATAATTTTGTGATGAGTAAATCATTCATTAATAAGTGTTTACTTATCTCTTCCTTAATGTATGTCGCTATTCACGTCAAAATGTAGCTACTCTCGTGAATGTTCCTCTTTTTTTGTATCTTTGCTGTTTTCACCCCTGAAATATGCAGAAAAACACGTAGTACAGGTAACGGGAACAATAGATTTTGTACAGATTAGAAAGGCAAACAGACAACAATTCATAGTTAATAATAGTACAGCACTTTCAGATTTAGCAACGCAAACACTCAGCAAATCACTAATAATGACAATAACAGCACTTTCACTAGAGTTCAGCTCACCGACTTTTTAACTCGCTCTGCAGACGAAACTCCAAAGTCGTTCCAGTCGATCAACAACACCCTGAGATCCAAGCGCGGTCTTTTTATACTCTCCCCGATAGGCCGTGATGTCACAGAGAATTTTCAGGAAAAACCTGGATCTCGTCCCCTAATAGAAATATCGAGAAAGTAATAGCATTTTTGGGTATCTTCGATTTGTCGCCAAGGTCGGGGTCCCGAAATGGTCGCTGCCTGGGCCCCTGTAAAACTCCCTCCCCAATTATAAGACTATCGAGGCAGTAAAGCGACATTACATCTTTGTAACAATATTATCGAATAAAACCATTTTCAGTGGTGTAGCGACTGGAGGACAAGGAGGACACAAAGGCCCAGGGCGCCATGGAGTTAAAACATTACTTTATATTATTCTTTAAAGTAAAATATGATGCAGGGGGTGTAAAAATGATTTCATGCCCGGGCACCATTTAGTCTTGCTAAAATACTGATGAATGTTTTTTATTTTTTTTATTTAAAACCTTCACCGGTCAGGCCTACCCAAAGGAAGGGGGGGGGGGACCCACTGATGATGATTGGGGTAAAAAAAGTGATATTACAGGGGGCGATCCAGGTTTTTTTTAGGGACCCATTTTTGTTGAAAAAATGATTTTTGTGAAAAATAAGAATATTTTTGTGAAAAAAAAAATTATTTTTGTGATTTTTTTTTATCAAGTAAAACCTTCAATTTTAGCAATCATATTTCTATATTTTACGTTTAATATGAAAAGTGTTTCATTGAACCAAATATATGCAGTATTTTGATATAATACTGAAAAAAAAAATACTCGTATACATATTTTGTGCAATGCCTCATTCAAGAACTTTTAAAAAGGAAGTCAGATTAAAAAAATAATAGTGGTTTATTGTTAAAACTATGCTGAAACATTCGAACTTTCTGTTAAGAAAACAATTCTGCAGAAATGCATCTTCACTTTTAAAATCGATTTGATATAGAAAAGTAAGGATACCTAATACTGGCAAATTATAGTTGAACACATTTCTGGGAGGTTAGTTCATGGCTGAACTCGTTCAAAAGTTTAGAGAATCGTCGTTTGGCCGTGGAAACATTTTAAAAAGAAATCATTTTTATAAAATGAAATTTTGTAAAAGGGCAGTTTTTACGAATTTGAATTTTGTGAAGGGGCCGTTTTTATGAATTTGAATTTTGTGAAGGGGCCGTTTTTATGAAGTGGAATTTTGTGAAGGGGTCGTTTTTATGAATTTGAATTTTGTGAATTGGCCGTTTTTATGAAGTGCAATTTTGTGTAGGGGCCGTCTTTATGAAGTGAAATTTTGTGAAGGGGCCGCAAAACGGCCCCAATTTTCGCCTGAATCGACCCATGTGTTATGAACTGGGCCCCCTTACTCTCGTTACACCACTGGTCATGTTGACAAAAATCAAATACGATGAGAGGCTAAAAAATACCATGCCCCGGGCGCTTTTTACACAAGTTAACCACTGATGATGACGGGGGGGAATCATATTATGACTCGGACGCCACTTATCCTCGCTACGCCACTGACCATTTTATACTTTAATGTGCCAAAAAAGTTAGTTTTGCATTGGTGCCATTTTCCGGAGAATTTATTTCCGGGCAATTTTTTTCCAATAATTTGAGTTTTATTGAATTTTTCAAAGTATTTTTAAGTATATTTTACTACAGTACTTCTCATTGTTTTAGTAATTGCGTTTATGCCCACGCGCATTACGACGATATTAAATACAATTTTTTTGTGCTCTAGTTAGAGTTGCTATATAATTAAGAGAAAAGCTTTTAAAAATAATGTAGACGAATCAAGCCTAAAACATTATCATGCTACAATGTTGCGGACTAGATGTTCGAATCTCCTTTAAACTTTTACTTTCTCGAATACGAAGTATACAAAGAGAATATATTGTAATCGTCAAAAAACTCGAACTCGAGATTTTGACGAATCTCTTCGTTTTAAACCTCCTTGAGTCCGAAAAACACAATTTTGGAATTATGTCTGTCTGTGAACACGATAACTCGAAAAGTACGGGGATGAAATTTGGTATTGGCCTTTACATATAATTTGTAGGTTTTTATCAGATTTTGGACAAAATCCGTCCACGGGAAGTCTGTCTGTCTGTGTGTTCGAGGTCATGCGAACGCTATAACTCAAAAACTTGAAAAGCCAGATGGATAAAATTTGGTACACAGTTTTATTGTCATGAATGTAGGCCGATTCGTATCGTTGAAGCTATAAAAATAACAATAGTAACCCTCATTCCCCCTGTGGAGCCACAAAGGGGGCACGTGGGTTACTATTGTTATATTTTACTGCTCAAAGACACAAATCGGCTGGTGTGCACCGGGCCTAAGGGAATTCAGCATGTTTTCCCCACCTTAGGGCACGTTTTCCGGCGCGCGGTGTATTCCGACCCCCTCCCCTACTCGTGTTATTCGTATGCAAGAAAGTTTTGGGGAGGCCACTCTCGCTGGTTTCTTGTCTTTTCCGGGCACTTTGAACTTTTTCAAATCCCCGTTTTTCCTGCCAAATATATATGTAATAATCTCACTTAAATTTACTTTAAATTCTAATATTATTTATTTTAAACTCTTAGTACAATATTAATGTATTCCAAAATCCCTTTTCTTAAATTCCGGTTTCGTTTTATTTCCCGCACTGAAGGTATATTAAATCTCTCGTTTCTCATATTTATTACTAAAAGAGTATTTTAATCGCTTCCACGCGCACACAAAAATTGCGAATTCGGCGCCAGACTTTTCCCTAAAACACTTACGTAGTATACTAAAAATAGCTAATATTCTTCGCTTCGATCACGTGTCTATATGTAATCCCTTATCTGAGAAAATTCAGGGATTTTCTGCTCTCTTTTTCGCTTGAACTTTGACACGATCTGTACGTATATTCCGCCACTCTCACAATATGTTGAATAATAAATAAAAATTGGTTAATAACTCGGTCTGTTCCTTATTTGACGACTACAACAAAGAAATCATTATATATATGTAATGTATTCGTTGTTGTAGTCGTTAAATAAAAAACAGGCCGAGTTATTAACTAATTTTCCTTTATTATGGGAGAGTGACGGAATGTACGTACATCTTGATTCAAGTTTTCAAGCCAAAAAGAGGACAAGAAATCCCTGCATTTTCTCAGGTAGGAATTTAACAGAGAGACACGTGATCAAAGTGAAGGGAATAATATCTATTTTTAATATATTACGTAAATGTTTTAGGGAATATGCATGGCGGCAATAAGTCGCTGATTTCGCGATTTGTGTGCTCGTGGAAACGATTAAAATATTCTTTTAGTAATAAATATGCCAAAAAGAGAGATTTAATATACCTCCAGCGCGGGAAATAAAACGAAACTGGAGTTTAAGAAAAGTGATTTTGGAATACATTAAGACTTTAAAATATATAATATTAGAATTTGAAATAAAATTGAGTGAGATTATTACATATGTATATGAAATGTATTCGTATTTGTAGTCGTTAAACAAAAAACACAGGCCGAGTTATTAACTAATTTCTTTTTATTATGGGAGAGTGACGGAATGTACGTTCATCTTAGTTTAAGGTTTTAAGCCAAAAGAGAACAGAAGATCCCTGCTTTTTCTCAGGTAGGGATTTAACAGATAGACATGTGATCAAAGTGAAGGGAATAGTAGCTATTTTTACTATATTACGTAAGTATTTTAGGGAAAAGTCTGGAAAAGAATTCGCGATTTATGTTGGCGCGTGGAAGCAATTAGAATATTCTTTTAGCAATAAATATGCCAATGTAATGTACCTCTAGCGCGGGAAATGGAACGTAACTGGAGTTATTAAGACTTTAAAATATATAATATTAGAATTTGAAATAAAATTAGGTGAGATTATTACATATATATAAACTTTTTTATGTACTTTTGAATCCTGAGTGTCAGAGACTGCAAACCGATATTTATTGGGAATTTTGTCTACTGATCACTACGGGGTGAGTTTGCTAGTTAATATAATCGGGGTGGGTACGGATTGGGCTAAAATGAATAACAAATTTTCTGGTTCTGATCTTGTACTAAAAAGCAGACCATTGCAGGACTCTGGCTTCCTTTAATTACACTGCAAAAATCAAGTACAAGGAAAAATCATGTTCCAGAGTATCGTTTTTATAGAATTTCTAGCACCGCCCTGCCTAATCATATCTCGTCTGCGCTCTGAAACTCGTGTTCGAAAGAATGAGTCTTTTTGCAGGATTCGCTGTCAGACGGAAATGATAAATGAGTTTTAAATAGCTATCATCATGGAGGGGATGAGAGAATAACTCTGAGGGGGAGGGCGAACAAACAGTGTGTCTGGGTGAAGGTGTGTATCTCCCAGCGCCCCGCAAAAACCACTCCACGCCGCACAATCAGTTAGTAATAGCCAGCCTCAATGCGAATTAAGAACATAGCGCAGAGAAGTAAAAAGATGACGAATCCGTCGAAGCGTTACAATTTAGCAACTGATAACGATAATAGAATAGGAGGAAGACACGGAGAAAAGAAACCCATACTTTGGTGTCTGTGTTTTAATCGGAAGGAGTTATTCTCTTCTTTACTTTTGTTTTGCGGGGAATGTAAAGATGAGTTGATTTTTCTGTCTGGCGACCTCGTTTCATCGGAAAGATAACGGAAGAATCGTTGAAAAAAGTATTTCGAAAGTTGATGTTAGAAATTTTCCTGGGTAGTTAGCTGCCCTAACACAAGGCCCCCTCTCCGCTGTGTATCTCATACATGAAAGAACCGGTGTAATATGCATTATTTAGCTTCATTTTATATACACTTTTTTAATTTCTCGTATACGAAGAGAAAGTATTGTAATTGTCAAAAAATTCGAACTCGAGATTTTGACGAATCTCCACGTTTTAGACCTCCCTGAGTCCGAAAAACACAATTTGGGAATTATGTCTGTCTGTGAACACGATAACTCAAAACCTATTAGAGATACAGGGTTGAAATTTGGTATGTGATCTTTACACATAATTTGTAAATATCTATCAAATTTTGGACAAAATCCGTCAACGGGAAGTCTGTCTATCTGTATGTCCGCGGTCATGCGAACGCTATAACTCAAAAACTTGAAAACCCAGATGGATAAAATTTTATACACAGTTTTATCGTCATGAATGTAGGTCCGTATAACATTTTGGGCCAAATCCCTCAAAGGGTTGACTGTCTGTCGGTCCGTATAATTTACTTTTGAAGAGAACCCGTGATCTCCACGTGTATGCGTACTGGAAGAACGGAGAGGAATTTCATTACGGAGTAGCGAATTACGTCAGTTTGTCCTTGAGCCGGTAAGAGAGGAAAATCGTTACGCATCTCTTTGAATTTCATTCTTTGCCTATATATTTTTCAATCACTATAATGAAAAACCTTCTGATAGTCATTGGATTCTGGGTAACAATAGGTTCGAATTATTTTAGCCACGTGGGGGAAGGGGAAACGGCACCTTTTAGGGGAGGTGTGCGAGAAAGTTTAGGGGAGAACACTCCCGCTGGTTTATGATTACATTTATATTTACCTGATTTTTCTCTTTTACGAAACATGATTTATTTTTCCTGATGTTCATACATTTTTTGCGTTTGGTGATTTAATTTATTAAACACCAATAATTATGTAAATTTATTTAACATCAATCCGATTAAGATCAGAATTTTAATTACGGCCATCCTTCCTCCATCTATCCTGTAATAATAAATTATTTAATCCATTTCAGCTGCATTAGAATGCAACCATAAGTACGGTTACTAGACCGGATTATTTAAAGTTTCAACAAATTTATTTCGCCTCACTTTCTTGTGAGGTTAATTTTAGCTAAATTTATTTATTCTCTCTGTGCTTAATTAGATTTAAATTATTAACTTTGTGTGTTAAATTAGAATTTCAATTTCCTTTCTTATTATTTCAAAACTAGAAAATCACCCGTCATGGTTTGACGGCTGAAAATTGCCTCAAAATTCGAGAGATTTTCCTTCAGATTTGACGTGTTAAATAGATATATATGCGAGAGAAATGTTTTAACATTGATTGAAGACAAATAAAATAAACATATGTTTTATGACAGGAAATATTTTTTTTATTTACATATTTCTTTATTCAAAAAACCTCTTGGTAAACAACATTCCGTGTGAAGTATTTTTCGTGATTTAACAATTTTCCTTGTACTTCAGATGTCTTTGTGTAAATTTTAATGTGATTGGGAATCCTAGACCTTGAAAGTGCAAGACAGAGCTGTCCATGTGAAAAGACAGGCTCATCGAGGTAAATTCCAACATGATCGAAAGTTTGTCCCTGCGATTTGTTGATAGTCATCGTGTTAGCTGGAATTAACGGGAACTGGCGCCGGTTGAGAACGAATGGTAGATTCACGTCACTGGTGACTAATTTAATTCTTGGCAAGAAAACAACATCGCCACGATTGCATTCAGATACAATTTGGCGTCCAAACTATATCACGCGCATGATATACCACTGACGTGATTGACTACTTTCTATTAAAAAACGGAAATTAATTTGAAATATAGGATTAATATAATTTAAAATTTCTCGGGAACTATTGATCATTGCGAGATAAATTTTATATCAATCGATAGAAAATTTTATTTCACTATTTTAGAGCTATTCAATTTGAAATTAGAACGACAATTACTCTTTTAAATCTAAAGTTACTGAAATTTAGGTTCTCTAACAATGAAATAATGCCGTTTAACGTCTCGCGGTGCTATGGCGCGAGGTTTATTGTTGGTGACGTCAGTATAGTATATATATTAGTAATTATAGCCTGCACTATTCATTTTTATACTTTTAAAAATAGTTTAATTTTGACACGAGGCAAAAGTAGCTATGAATGATCAAAATACAAAGAGTTTGAAAATTTTGAATTGTTTTTGAAAAATATTTATTTGCTATTTTGTGATTGCATCTCCTGTTATCTTGGGAACACGATAATCATTTTGATTGGATTAGAACGGGCGAGTATATGCTGTGGGGAGGGTGAAAATGTCGGCCGATTTCGTAGATGGCCCATCAATAGGGTTGCCATGCGTCCCGTATATACGAGACTGCCACCGTATTTCGTCACTTAGTCCCGTATTAATATTTGTCCCGTTCTCTGGAAAGGAAAGAAATAGAAGTATGTACTAAGACTGTGCCGATTTTCGATGCATCGGAAAATATCGATGTTACGCAATGATCGCCGTTCCGATGTTTATATTGTCGTTTTTTTCGAAGCATCGGAAATTCCGATTCACCCGCGATGTGTACGATGTTTCCCGATGCATCGTAGACATCGATGTCCACACGCGCCGCGAAGAGCAATTGTTCCCGATCGCGCATCGATGATCCCCGCTCATCAGTGATTACCGTGGCGTATCTTCCCCATGTTTCTTCCATCGTGACTCATCAAGCAGAGACAAACGTTGCGAAGTGCGGATCGTTGTGCTGACACGATGAATCCCGATGTGACCGCGAATGCAAATAACTCATCTCGAGAATTGTGTTTTGTCTGTTGTAGAACCTCTCAGTCATCGAAACGTGCATTACTTCATGTGGCCTCGTGCTTTCTTCTAATCGTGTCAATTCTCTGATGTTGTTTTAAGTACAAGGGTATAATTATCGATCCTGCCGTTCATCGTTTGTTTGGTTGAAGAGAAGATCGTATTAATTGTTTTTAATACACGATTTATTGTTGATAATTAGACAAATCTATAGTATTTTTTACACTTTATTTGTTAGTTAACTAAAGATTGAGTTTATTATAATCATATAAATGCCATAATCAACCACTCAAAAGTGTAAGAATGCAAAATTAGGCAACAGTAAGTGTGAAACATCGATGTAGCGAAATATCGCGCTGTTAGAGTGGCGATACATCGCGATACTTAAACTTTAACATCGCTCAGTCTTAGTATGTACTATTGCATTTGCAAGTAAGAGGTGTCGATATTGGCAACACTGAGATTCTATTCAACCAGTTTGTATATCTAAAAGAATATTTAGAGAAAAATAATATTAACCAATACTGCGAAGCAACTATGAAATTGAGTATAGAAGACAAATGGTTGAAGCCTTTTGCAGATACAAAGTATATTGATCAGAAGTCCTGTCCAATAATGCTATGCAAATGCACATTTACCATTCCAGCCCACAATGCAAATACGGAGAGAATATTTTCCCTAATATCAACTCAATAGTCGGACGAAAGAAACAGATTGCCAGTGGAGACAATTGAAGCAATTTTGATTTGTCGTTATAATTTTAAAATGACTTGCGGCCAATTTTATAACTATGTGAAAGAAAAAAAAATGATGTAATTAAGAAAGTAAAATCAACTTTAAAATATGACTAGGCTAAAAAGGATTAGCCTTGGATCTTTTATTAATTATTATTTCTTTATGAGATTACTTAAATTTCATGATTTTTTTTATCAGAGTAAAATAAACCAATAGCTACCCACCTTTTTTCATGTTTTATTTATTTAGAACTTAAAAAGAAAGTAACAATGCTTGACAATTAAGGCAACCCTAGCCATCGAACTTAAAAGGAGGGGGGAACGGTGGTGGTGAATGCCGAAATTTTCTTTACACCCTTACGACTGAAGATAGGAAGTTTATTAAAGTTAAGCGATTTATCGTCTCTTCTTAGGGAACAACTTTTATAGTGAAAGTTTTCCGATAGCTAGGGTTGCCGTGCCTCCCGTTTATAAGGGAGTGTCATCGTATTTCGCTGCTAAGTCCCTTATTATTATTCGTCCCGTTTTCACCCTAAACTCTGCGTCATTATAATTTTAAAATGACTTGCGCCCAATTTTATCATAAGAATTTTAAGGTCGCTGGTTGCAAGAGTAGACATTGACGTAGGGGAGGCGGGGCTTCGTAGCTGTAAACATCATGTCCGCGTGTATCTTCAAAACAAAATTATTACTGATGTAATCGCTTCGGAAGTACATATACTAAAATTGGAATGATACAGAGAAGAGTAGCATGGGCCCTGCGCATGAATGACACGCAAAATAGTGAAGCGTTCCACATTTTTAACGCTGATCTGAGAAATAAATTTGAGCTACCTAGCCTTAAAGAGGTTATTCTAAAATTAGCCAAAATTTTTTTTGAAAATCTCCCTAATATTAAAAATCACTTCATGTGTACCGTAAGCGCACCAGATCAATTTTATATAAATAATTCCTCTCTTTTTAGTATTCTTTGGGGGGGGGGGGGCGCCCATTTTTTCCATATACTCCATGACAACATCTTCAAACTTTCCCTTACAAAGACTGGATAGCGCAGGCGGTTATGCATCTTTCTCCCACCCGTTCACCCCGGGATCGAATCTCGCTCGAGTTTTGCCTTCGTCAGAGCCAACAAATAATTCGACAGCTCCTCTCTCTCTTTTTTGCATACCTACATAAAAGGAAACATTAGATTTAAATTCTTCCAATACTCTCATTTAACTTTTGTTTATTTTATAATATTTCTCAAATTTTACAAAAATTTTCTATCCACTCGAAATGTTTACTCTTAATTATTAATCTTGGTGGTGCACTGTTGAATGGTGATGTGTGTTTTTATATTTTACTGTGCTCTGGAGAGAGAATAACTATTATCCAAACGTATGCCTGTTTTAGTTCATTTTTTATTATTTGCTATAATTAGCTATTATTTGGCAATTTGTGATTCTACAGTTTTGTAGATATTCAATTTCGTAGTGTGTGTTTTGTTGTTTTGTTATGCACAGAATTATTATTCAAGATTTGTTTTTTTCTTCTAAGCATTTCAATTCAATAATTTCTTTATTTATAAATAGTTGTTTTTATTGACTAGATTTAAATGGTAATCATGAATTTAATTTTGCGTTTCATAAAATGTAGTCAATTCTCTTTTTTTTTTCAGAAAAACTTTATTTAGTTATTTTGAGTTCTAATTAGTTTTAATATGTAAATTATTTTTAGCCGAGAAATATAATTATTGTACTTCAAATTTTTCATTATTAATTAAAATCTTTTCCATTCTTAAAGAATATTTTTATTTATCATTTTTTAACAGTTGAATATAAGAGATTAACTCAAGGTTCATTACATGCGAAAAACAGCCTGTACATTTTCGTTTTGTGTATAAAGAATTTGAATTCAGTTATACTAATTAACCTATTCTCTGTTTGTGTTTTTAAATTCATTTCTTTGTCCTTATTGAAATTATTGCTTTCAGCTAAAAAAAATTAAGATGTTTAAAATGTCAGCCTTAATTATCTTATTACTATTAATACAAGATTGGCGAACCACTGGTCGCCGTAGGCGGCTAGTCTATTATATATAGAAAGGAAAGTAGTTTGTGTGTTCGTTTTTTGCTTCTTTATGCACGCCCACACCGCTGGACTTATGACGACTAAATTTGGCACGGTGATGGATTAGCACAAGAGGAAGAAGCTAAAGCCGAAAAAAATATTTTAAAATTCGAATTAGATTCTGATTTCTTTAATTAAATAACGAAAAGTAAGCTATTTTTAGACGTTTTTCGCCAATAACTTCTGAAACACTTATCGTACGAAAATTATTCTTACTCCGCCTTAACCGTTTGAGTGCGGCTTCTCCGCACATAAAAAGCGAAGCGCGATAGCGCTTCGCCGCACTCAAACGGTTAAAGAGCAAAAAATTATCATTTTAATGATACCAATTTAATTATTGTACAATGTTTTCTCCGATTTTAATAAACATTTCAGAAATCATTTTAAACTCAATTTGTAGCAATGCTTTCTAATGTTATGAAATCAAATTCAAACCAATTTATTGTTTCATCAAATCCTTTATTCACGTGTTTTTACTACTGTTAAGAAAATATTGCCTTCTTTGGTCATTGACTCTAGACTTCTTACTTCCGGTGTTATTTCGGAGCGTGCAATTAACTTTCGTTTTTGTTTCGTAGCTTTTAATATGCCCTCAAATATCCCAGTAACGTTAGTTTAGTTACTACGCGATGTTTCGTTTAAATTTGACAAATTTTTGAATGATCCTAATCAGTGTGTAGCGACAGGGGAGTAAGGGAAGTATAGAAGCCGCAGATACCAGTTTTAGGGGCGCCATGGAGGCAAAACATTACTGCATTTATGCCAGTTTTTAAAGCAAAATATGATTAGGGAGCGTAAAAATTATACCAGGCCTCAAGGACCATTTGCGATTGCTAAACGAATGACGACTAGGATAAAAACGAGCGGGAGTGACCTCCCCTAAACTTTCTCGTATACTCATTTCTCAAAATTCTCATATAGCGTTTTAGTTTTCCTCAGCCTCGCTCGGATAAAAATTTCGAATCTGCTCTATTCCCAGAACGCAACAAGTTTCTCCAGGACATGTCGAAACAACAACAACAAAAAAAAGGTGCTGTTTTCCTTCCCCCTGCTCGGATAAAAAAATTCGAACCTACTGTAACCCAGAATCCAAGACTATCAGAAAGGTTTTCATTGTATATTATAGTGATTATAAAATATCTACGTAAGGAATAAAATTCAAAAAGATGCGTAGCGATTAAATGCGTACAGATTCCACTCTTCCCGCTCAAGGACAAAGTGACGTAATTCGCGCCATAGCTTACGCGTGCACAGATATTGCTTCCAGTACGCATGCGCGTGGAGATGACGGATCGTTTCAAAAGTAAATTATACGGACCGACAGACAGTCAACCCTTTGACGGATTTGGCCCAAAATTTTATACGGACCTACAATCATGACGATAAAACCGTGTACCAAATTTCATCCATCTAGCTATTCAAGTTTTTGAGTTATAGTGCTTACATGACCGCGGACATACAAACAGACAGACTTCCCGTTGACGGATTTTGTCCAAAATTTGATAGAAACCTACAAATTATGTGTAAAGACCACATACCAAATTTCATTCCCGTAGCTCTAATGGTTTTCGAGTTATCTTGTTCACAAAAAGAAAGACAAAAAACATTATTCCAAAATTGTGTTTTTCGGACTCGGGGAGGTCTGAAACGTGGAGATTCGTCAAAATCTCGAGTTCGAATTTTTTGACAATTACAATACTTTCTGTTTGTATACTTCGTATGCGAGAAAGTACAAAATCGTATTCCCTGGCGCCACTTACCTACGCTGCGCCACTGACCATGTTGATGAAACATTAATATGTTTTTGTCACTTTTTAAAGTAAATCAAATACAATAAGGAGTCGGAAAAATACCATGTCCAAGGCGTCGTTTACCCAAATTAAGCCTCTTATGATGAAGGGGGAGGGAAATCATAGTATGACCCGAGAGCTACTTACCCTCGGTACACCACTGTCAGTATATAAAGTCATTAAAGGTTAACCTAGTCACGTTCCTATCGAAGGGAGAGGGCTCAGGGAGAAAAAGAAGGTATGGTGCTTCCGGCCAGGCACACAAACAGCAAAAAGAAGAGAATGGGAGGGGCATAAAAAGCATGGTATGAAATATTTCCCTTGTCTCCGTAGCAATGATGGGGATAGGAAGATGGAATTTCAAGGGTTGTCAGACTCGTCTGAAGTGGTTCAAAGTACGGAGACAAAAAGAAGAGGTTAGTTTAGCTGCTGGGCGAGAGGTCAGAGACACAGGGGAGGCAAAAGAAAAAACACGAAAGACGTTACAGTGAAAAACTGTTTAATTAAGTTTAAAGAGTTATAAGTACATAGACTTGAAAATATTTCCGAGCAACTCCCGGGTATATAAAGCTAGTTAAGAATAAAAAAACTTGATTTGAATTTTTTATTGAAATTTTAGCATGGCATGTTTTTTTAAATTTTAAAATATCTGAAATTAAAAAGGGGGAAAATCAAACAATAGCAGAATCGCAAGTAAAAAAATTATATTAAATAGCGTAAAGAATTGTGTAAATCACTTTAGTTTCAATTATTTCCTTACAGTTTAGAAATAACTGCATTAAATCATAATATCTTCTTATCTAACGTTAATTAATGTCTAAACTGTTGATATCGTTTTATTATTTATCTATATATTATTGGTAGCGAATTAAAAAATAAGCCGCAGCCAATAGTTTTCTCGGCAGATTAATCTTAATACTGAACGACCAACTGAGTCAGATGACCACATTCACCAACGTTAAAAATAGGTTTAGTGTTAAGAATTTTTTTTTTTTTACTTTCTCGTATACGAAGTATACAAAGAGAAAGTATTGTAATCGTCAAAAAATTCGAACTCGAGATTTTGACGAATCTCCACGTTTTAGACCTCCCTGAGTCCGAAAAACACAATTTTGGAATTATTTCTGTGTCTGTCTGTGAACCCGGTAACTAAAACACTATTAGAGCTAAGGAGATGAAATTTGGTATGCGATCGTCATAGATAATTTCTAGGTTACTATCAAATTTTGGACAAAATCCGTCAACGAGAAGTCTGTCTGTCTCTCCGCGTTCATGTGAATAATTATAACTCAAAAATTTAAATAGCTACATAGATAAAATTTGGTTCGCAGTTTTATCGTCATGAATGTAGGTCCGTATCAAAGTTTGGATGAAATCCGTTAAAGGGTTGACTGTCTGTCGGTCTGTATAATTTACTTTTGATGTGAATTCGATCTCCACGCGCATGCGTACTGGAAGAACGGAGAGGAATTTCATTGCGGATTAGCGAATTACGTCAGTTTGTCCTTGAGACGGCAAGAGCGGAAAATCGCTACGCATCTCTTTGAATTTCATTCTTTGCCTAGATATTTTTCAATCGCTATAATGAAAAACCTTCTGATAGTCATCTGATTCTGGGTAACAGTAGGTTCGAATTTTTTTATCCACGCGGGGGAAGGGGAAACGGCACCTTTTTTGGGAAGTATACGAGAAAGTTTAGGGGAGAACACTCCCGCTGGTTTATTTATGTATTCACGCATGTGTGTGCATACGCATTTTTGTCGCATTGATTCTGATATCCATATTGACCTCGGCCGACACCAGCTCGGATAACCAAAACTCCATTTTATGCAGAATGGTTGGAAAGAAATAACAAAGAGGTAATATTTTTCGTGCTAAATACCTTGAACAGAAGTTTAACCTTCTTATCTCTACGGCACCCCGTCGAGTCTGTGAGAACGCGGACCCTATTAGCATTCTAGGACTTAAGTTTCCATGCACAACTTTCAAAAGAAACCAAAAGTTGCATCAGTGCAGTTCTTAATGGTGTATTTACTTCAGCAGCGATTTGACTACAAATCTGAAAATTACGAAACATGTTTATTATGTTTGCATTTTCTTCATTGCAATTCCTCAGCAGGCATTTCTTCTGCGTCGTGTCAATGTATTATTCAATGTTTATTGGAAACGCATTTTTATTTAAATTAGTTGAGAGAAATTAAAGCCAGAGGTTAAGCTCTTAAACTTTTTCCCCCAACATCTGGTGATTTAAGTTTGGAAGTCCGTATTTTTAAGTGATAGTTACATGTTTGGAATGAATTAAAATACTGCGTTTTCGATTCTTATGAGTCAAAATATTATGATTTTAAATATGTGCCTGTGTTTGTGAGAGTCGTTTGGGAAGACATTTTAAACGTATTACGCTTCAATCAAAAATATTGTACATAAAAGTAAATCAACCCTGTTCGAATCCTTCAAGGTAGGGTATGGTCGTTAAAATACAGTTGACGAATGGGCTGATTGACATAAAATTTGATACGAATCGTGGGATCTTAATGAAACTTTGTATACATGTTTCTCATTAGATGGGGGAAAAATACCGTGGGGGTAGATCAACCATTTCCCAACCCCTCGGTGTTGTTTTTGGTGGGGGTCGTTAAAATAAATAAAACAACTGGACTAATTAACATGAAATTTGATTCACGCGATACAATTTGTCGAAATAAAATGCAGTAGAATCCTGGGAATCCAAACTAATTGAAGCTGATCTTTGTTCGAATTCCGGGAAATTCGGTAAAATACTCTTGATATACCAAATGCAGTAGAGCAGCGATTCCCAGCCTTTTTGGTTGTGCGGACCACCTGTTGTGTAAAAAATATTTAGAGACCCACTAACTACATATACAAGTAAAAAAAATACAAACACATGTTATATGCACGTATATTTCAGTAATTAGTAAAACTCACTGTAAAAGGATTAAAAATACATTATTTATGAAGCAAAAAACTTTATTGTTATTACTTAGCTGTCACAATGTTAGAAAATTTAAAAACGATCGGAACTTTTGTCATTCCTTTCTACAGAAAATTTGTCCATTTAGAACTACTAATGACGTGTGGTCTCCGATGAGTGCGCCATTCTAGTTCCTTTCCATTTTGAGTAATTTCTAATTTTTGTTAAGTGTTTCAGCTATTGGAGAATCTTTGCTATTTTATACTATAGTTTTTGTTATGTTATCTTTAAAAATTTTTTTTTTGTTGTTGAAGCAATTATTATTGCTGCTGCGTTTGGGCGCAAAAACGTATTTTGTTTTCATTATTGTTATTGTTTACTTTTCTGTTTCTTTTATTTATTTTCTTTTTAATTCAAAATTATATTTTTCTATTTATTACTGAGAAAAAGTAAGTTTTGAGATCACATTGCAAATGCGCATGTTCGAGTTGAAGCAATCGGTACACAGGGATTTTATAGTTCCCGAGGGGGAAAAGGCTTTATGAGAAAACAGCGGATAGGGAAAATTCCTCTGAAGTAACCTTGGGTTTTTTGCCAGCTTTTCGGCTCATCTGAAAGCATCAAAAGTTAGTTTTATTGATGGATTCGGATATTGCGTGCAAAACTAAATAAATAAGTTATTAAATTTATACACTGAAAAAGGTGGGATGCTGCAGTTCCGCAGTCCCTACACACGAGCCGCCCCTGATTTTGGACCATTTTTCATAATACCATTATTTTGAAGCCAAAACGAACGAAAACAGCACTGAAATAATTTCGTGTTAACTTAATGATAACAGCTGGCAATTTCTCATCGTGGTAATCAAATATTGAAATGGAAGAACATTTCAATGCTATCCTTTATCTTGTTTCATAGACAGAGGCGGCCCGGGCAAATCGGGCAACTGCCCATGGCGCCGAAGTCAGATGTGGCGCCAAAATGGGGGTGTGAAGGGAAAAAGAATGGTTTAATAGACATGATCAGTGGATATGAGGATTTTTCTGACTCTGACAGTAAAGTAGGGGTTACACTAGACAATATTGTATCGACATTAAATTCACGCATTCGCGGAAAGAAGAGCAGGCATGCGCAGAAAGAGCGAGCAATGGCAAGTTTTTGTCGCGTCGGCACAATTACATGCTGTTGACCGTCAATATTGGTCTCGTGTAGACCCACCTTAACTGACGAGAGAAGAGTTTCTAAACTGAAACTCATTAAAATGTATCTACGAACGACTAATTGGGTTAGCAACTGTGCCAAATGAACGAGACCTTTTGCAGAATATTGAAATTGAGGAGATAATGAAATGTTTTGCAGATCAAAATGCAAGAAAAGTGAATATTTGGACAGAATTTATAATACTGTGTGAAAATAAAGTCACATATTCTTAAAATATATTTGATGAATATATTATTTTTACTTTCAATAAGACCACTATATAATCTTAAATGTGGTTGAAGTTAAAAAATTGTCATCGTGATATTAATAAGTCATATTTGTAAGTAAAATATGTATACTTTTAAGTTTATTTCACATTTAGAATGCAGACATTATAGAATTTAAAACATATATTAGCTGGGAGATGGGGGGGGGGCGCCATATTGTTGCCTTACACCCGGTTGGCAAAGTTACCTCGGGCCGCCTCTGTTTATAGAGCTGAGTTTTATAAAATTAGGTTCAAATAAAGACAGATATAATCTCATGTCTGGATTTACGTGAAACTTGCTGTGCTGTTTGTTATTGATGTACGCGCAAGACCAGTGTGTTACTTCCAAGTTCTGTGGAAATAACACACTTAATATTATTTTTTAAAAAATGAATGTGACTGAGGAAATTTTTTAACATAGTTTACATAATTATTCTTCAAATATCTGACATTTTATTCACGTCGAAAATAATACTTTTCAATTTTGTTCTGAAAATAACGATGACAGCTTGAATCGTGGGTCAGATATTAAAATTGGAACCATTTTTGACACGAGACCATTACTCGACAAATTTCGTTCACATAAATAATGTCCTTTTGTTTTTGTCAGAACTCAACTAATTGCGAAGACTTTTACGAGCAGGTGATTTACTTTTTCTGAACTTATGCCAGTTTTACCGTGGGTGTTGCATGTTGACAAATTGAATGTTCCCAAAATAAAAACCGCCGGAAAAAATAAACCGTAAAACTTAGAACAAATACCTTTTTTTTTTTCTCTATTCCTCATTAAAAGCTGCACTCTCCAAGAATTTGCAGGAGAATGTTTATTGTTTCTGCTGCAACATTCTTTTTCTCCCACTCCATCGTGTAATTTGAGGAATTGTCTTCTTGTTTAAAATGAGAAATTTCTCTGCTGTCACACCACCGTGCTAGCACGATGTATGTACCAAAATAAGTTTCTTTGTCAAGGGATAATTAACACCACATGCTATTCGATTGATCATTCTCTCTGCTCTTACATGAGCACCATATTTACGTTTTCCACTGGCGATAACGTTCTGATATCCGTTATGAGTTGACGTTTGTGCTAATCCAAATTATTTCCATCAACTGAAAATTTGAATTTTTTACTTTATCGTATACAAAGAGACAGTATTGTAATCGTCAAAAAATTCGAACTCGAGATTTCGACGAATCTCCACGTTTTAGACCTCCCGGAGTCCGAAAAACACAATTTTGGAATTATGTCTGTCTGTGAACACGACAACTCGAAAACTATTAGACTACGGGGATGAAATTTGGTACGTGGTCTTTACACCTAATTTGTAGGTTTCTATCAAATTTTGGACAAAATCCGTCAACGGGAAGTCTGTCTGTTTGTATGTCCGCGGTCATGTAAGCACTATAACTCAAAAACTTGAATAGCTAGATGGATGAAATTTGGTACACGGTTTTATCGTCATGATTGTAGGTCCGTATAAAATTTTGGGCCATATCCGTCAAAGGGTTGACTCTGTCGGTCTGTATAATTTACTTTTGAAAAGAATCCGTATCTTCACGCGCATGCGTACTGGAAGCAATCTTCGGTGCACGCAAAGGCTATGGAGCGAATTACGTCAGTTTGTCCTTGAGACGGCAAGAGCGGAAAATCGGTACGCATCTCTTTCAATTTGATTCTTTACCTAGGTACTCTGTACTATAATGAAAAACCTTCTGATAGTCATAGGATTCTGGGTAGCA
Source organism: Araneus ventricosus (assembly GCA_013235015.1). NCBI lineage: Eukaryota > Metazoa > Arthropoda > Arachnida > Araneae > Araneidae > Araneus > Araneus ventricosus. The sequence goes on along the minus strand of BGPR01001307.1, from coordinate 46,150 downwards.
GTAGGTTCGAATTTGTTTATCCACGCGGGGGGGACGAGGAAAAACAGTACCTTTCTCGGGAAGTATACGAGAAAGTTGAGGGGAGAACACTCCCGCTGGTTTCTTTGCCATAAAGACTGTTTCGTAATAAAGGTTATTAAGGACATATTTAACCCTTTCAAGTTCACAACATGTTTCGTTTTGAAAGTTACTAAATTTACTTCACAAATGAGTATTAGTCATTGTAGCTGACCATAAATAAGTAACGGATAAAATTTAGCATTTTTTATTTGGAAGAAATTTGTGGTTTCCCAGTAAAACCAATGAGCGGTAACGGGCTATTTTCCCTACGAATAAGTTATCATGGAAATGCCATTTAAATTATGTATTTAATTTATAAGTATACGCGAGTATTCGGGATATCCAACCTTCATAAAATTCAATATTACTTTCGAAGATTCAATTTTAAAAAATATCAATTTGTGCAAGAACCCTCATAATTTTGTTTCTCTTAGAGATCGAAAGCAATTTAGCTATTGCAATTCCGATATCTTTGCGAATACTAACGGTATTGAACTGGAATTTTTATATAAGTTGGCTTATATATCTGGCTCTTAAGTTATGAAACAAAACTTACGCTACGTTTCGCTCATGCGCAGTATAAAAATGCTCAATGTATTGTTTCATTGTGAAACCAATGAACACGAAAGGGTTTACTGATTTTTCTATGCATCGAGCTTGTTATTAAAATTAAATATATAAAATTTATACAAATAATATTTGCTGAGAATGGCACATTTGCATTTGATATTTGTATCGGAATGGGGGCTAAAGGGTAGAATTTGAAATTGAACGAATAAACCGTAACTTTAGCATGCAGACCAGTGGCGAATCCAGGGGGGCTACAGCCCCCCCCATAGCCAAGCCAGAATTCCTGATTTAATTTAACATCATTACAACTATTTTTTCTTAATTTCTTTCTTTAAAAAAATAATAAAAATGTTTCAACATTGCTTTCTGGCTTGAAAGGCTCGAAAATTTTGTTACTTTTGTAGTCATTCCACTTGTACTTGTAGCATCGATGCGGTCGAAAACATTTTTTGGCTAGTTATTTCATCTAATTTTTATTAAATTATAGAAAGTATTGTATTGTTCTTTATGATTTTTATTGCCAGGTGAGTCAAGTCTGTAAAGTTAAACAGTTTTGGTTTACTTTAGCCTTGAAGTTTGACATTCATCACGACGATACAAAGTTTTTATGACCTCAGGCCCCAGACCGGAATCCTAGATTTGCCACTGATGCAGACAATAAACTTTTTGAAAGCCAAAGAGTTCTATCCATAGTAAAAAAATAGCCGAGAGTTTACAGTATAGAAAAAATCCCCGTAGATTCCTTTAGTCCGGAAATATAAGGGAAAGTACATTTCGCTCTCTGTTTTCATAAAGATTAGAGCTGCAAGAATGAAAGAGGGTGGAAGAGACTGCAAATGACGAGAGCTTTCCAATAAGAGGTAACATGCATAGGTTAAAAGGCACTTTAAGTTAAGGGTCAAGTCATAACTTCTACGCAATTGCAGCTATAAAAAATTTTTAGATACAAAAATTAATTGTTTTTATAAGGCGATAGTTCGCCTAATTTGAATTTTCTCTCTATCTTCAATTGGAAAGGAATTATGGGAAAATGAAAATTTCAACTCCCCACAATTTCCACCCCCTTTGAGCTGGATAACCCATCTACGAACTGGGCCGAGATTTTCATTATCCTTATAACATATCCCACGCCTGTTAAAACCAAATCAAAATTACTCCAATTATCGTATTCACAAGATAACATGAGCAAAGCGTTATATATATATTTAAAAATTGCTATATTTAAATATTAATAGTTTTGTATAATAGTATGTTTATTTTAATTTAGAAGACTTGATAGGTATACTTGGTTAATATTTGCTCATTTTTTTGTTTCTCATCTTGAAATAATTTTGGAACATACTCCCCTTTTTTATTGTCCAAGGATTTAGCTTCATGGAGGGTTGGCGCCAGAAATCTAGATTAACACGACGAACTAGTCCCCAGGCTAGTTAGTCACTTTGGTTGTTGGAATTTCAAATAAGGATTACGATTTCAAAGTTTCTTTTTGATTTGTGCTAATAGTTTTATGTTATGTGTTCTTTTGTATTTTAAGTGTATGATTATAGATAGGGTAGTTTAATTTAATTATAATAATTAGGTATATTGCAAAATTGTGCACGTAAATTACTAATTTAATATTTAATGTTTTTATTTAATATATATATATATGTAATGACCTCACTTAATTTTACTTTAAATTCTAATATTATATATTTTAAAATCTTAGTACTTTATTAATGTATTCCAAAATCGCTTTTCTTAAACTCCAGTTACGTTTTATTTCCCGCGCTGGAGGTATATTAAATCTCGCGTTTTGGCCTATTTATTACTAAAAGAATATTCTAATTACTTCCACGCGCCTACACAAATCACGAAATCAGCGACTTATTGCCGCCATGCATACTCCCTAAAACACTTACGTAATATACTAAAAATAGCTATTATTCCCTTCACTTTGATCACGTGTCTATATGTTATTCCCTTATCTGAGAGTATGCAGGGATTTTCTGTTTCGCTTTTTTACTTGAAACTTCAACTAAGATGCACGTATGTCCGCCTCTCTGATAAAAATGACTTAAATATTTAGATAATAAAGAAAATTAGAATATAACTCAGCTTTTTACTGACTTCAACCACGAAATCATTTTATATATATGTAATAATCTCACTTAATTTTATTTCAAATTCTAATATTATATATTTTAAAGTCTTAATGTATTCCAAAATAAGTTTTCTTAAACTCCAGTTTCGTTTTATTTCCCGCGCTGGAGGTATATTAAATCTCTCGTTTTGGCATATTTATTGCTAAAAGAATATTTTAATCACTTTCACGTGCCCACCGAAAATCATGACGCGTCTCCTTGGCGCTAGACTTTTTCCCTAAAGCGCTTACGTAATTTATTAAAAATAGCCAATATTCCCTTCAC
>BGPR01001307.1:0-43102 GCA_013235015.1 Araneus ventricosus | reverse complement strand
AGAACAATCAAATATTAAACAGTACGCTGTTTCTCTAGTGACTGGATTTTTTAAAAAATTCCAGAAGAAGAGTTGAAAACGCAACTCTTCCTATACGTTAGCGTTCTTTTTATTATTTGATTGTTCTCTCTTTTTCTAAAATAGTTTTGTATATATATATATATATATACTAGCAGAACGCGCACGGCGTTGCCCGTGGAATCAGGACTTCAAAAACATGAAAAAAAAATCGCCCACAATGACACGAAAAAGTTTTGAAACAAAATCAAAACAAAAGATACACATTGATTTTCCCGCGATAATGACATGTAGAAAAGCAGTACAGAGTACGTTATTCCAAAACAATAATAAAAAAAAAATTGCAACGTGAAAATCTTTAATATACAGCAATGGTGTATCTAAGTTATGCTGATGCAATACAGTCTCAAACCACAGTACCGTGACGTTTCAAGGTCACGACAGTACCCCCTCCGTCACCCCCTGGAGCTTGCGCGAAAAGCTATGGCACATTTTACGCAGATGGTAAAGAAACTCTTTTAGCTCATCACGAAAAAAATTCTCTCATAATTCCGCGAATTACGTTAGAAGTTCAAAGCCAACTTATCACCCATGTCAGAATCTTCCAGCACTGCTTAATTTACGACTAAACCCTTGCGTCCAACGAAATGATTTCAAATTATTCCTAGCAAAACATGCTAAAAATTGAGGAGAGAATAATTCCAACAGATGGCGCTAGCCGTAGCCAGGGAGAAACTCACCGTTCCGGAGAAAGAACTTCATTCGAAAAGAATTTTTTTAACCCTTTAAGAAAAAAAATTATTAAAAACGAACGGACAAAGATATTTTAACCGTTCTTGTTTTAAATGAGAGATAAATACCTCTGTTGTTACCATAAAAAAACTGAAAATCATAGGTTTATTAGAACGTTGGATGCGAGGGAAAAAACATTGACAGTTAAAAATATAAGGAGAAAGTGACAATTTTTAAAAAAATTCTCAAAATTCAGTAAATTACGTTAGAAATTCAAAACTAACTTCATTAGAACGGAAATCGCATGCTCTTTCCGATGGTGTATATATTTTTATCGTAAACTTATTCGTAACTATTCTATTGAGAAATTAGTGCGAAAAATCAACCAAAACAACACAAAACATTAAATAAAAAAAATTCTAGATTAAAATTTAAAATTTCGGCTTCGAGGTGCATTCAGTCACCATTACGACTACCTGTGTGCCAAATTTCATGGCTGTAAGTGCGATAGATTCGTCTGGACATCGCAGACAAACACACACACACGCACACAAACATTGCCTTTTATAAGTATAGATATATTTCTCACCGCTCGGATGTTCTGCTGGATTGAGCTTATTCCCCGGTTTGTTGAAGGATTTTCCTTTTCTAATTTTGTTTACCATAGTGTAACTCTTTTCCTCCTATTTTGAATTAGTTTTTCTTTGGATCAGTTATTAATTTTTGCGTTTTGCGCTCTGGTTCATTTTGTAAATCTTTGATCTTTGTGATCGTTTTTTGATTGTTTTGTATATCATTGAATTGAATGTTTGTTTTTCGCTCTGGTTCATTTTGTGAGTCTTTGATCTTTTTGACTGTTTTTTCTCTATATATATCTTTTAATATGTTGGTTTTAATACTAATTTTTGTATTTTTATATGTACAATTTTTATTGTGTATGTAAATTAATACTTTTGATTGTATATATAAACTTTTTAACGAAGGGTGGCTTGGGGTTCTAGGGGTCATGATCGGTGAAGATCTGAAGAAATTTCCCGGAAGTCGTGTCATACGAACCATTGCAATAGGTAGAGTTCCTATAAGGAATCTACCTAAAAGACTATGCGTCTGAAAAGACTATGAAGACTCTCAGCTCAATAGTCTTGAATATGATCCTAATGAATTTAAGAGTAATCTTATATCTATCCTATTAAAATTCGAAGGTAAACAAACGTATGTATGCATATATGTATGTATGTCCGGCTATCTTCTCACGAACCGCTGAACGGAGAAGCACGCGGAAAGTACCAAAAGATGGGGAATGATCCAAGGAATCCATTTCGGCCATTTAAATTCCGAAATTACAATTAGTTAAAAAGATATTAATTAAAAACGTCGAAATGAATGAATTGACGTGCTGCCATCTATTGGCAGAATGGTGAATTCATTCACGGCGGATTCTTTTTTTTTTCTATTATTAGTTTTCGCATCCGGTGTTGCATTTTTTTTTATTTATTTAACGGAAGTTGGTATTTCTTTTTGAGCGATCTTCTGTGTTCTCCTGCGTTTGGATTTATTAACAATTGAAAAAAAATCGTTTTCCTGCATTTTTCTTTCTTTTTTTTTTTTGTCGTACGGTGTTTCGCAACATTTACGTTTGTTGGGGAAAATAATTATTCATTTTTATCCGTTTTTTTTCATTATTATTCGTTTTATTTTTTCTTTTGCAAAACAAATATCATGCTAATCTGTTTTAATTTACAAGCATAAGAATTCTCGCGTTTTCATTCAAACCAAACTGCTTTAAGGCAGTAAAAAAGCTAGAACTGAAAGTTTTAATCCAACAAGAGAGGATTCAAAACAGATTTACGTTTGTTGGGGAAGCTTAGTGACAATATTTACAGGGAAAAAAACAGAGGCGGGTATATGAAAAACTGTGGATTCCGAGAAACGCTGGGTTATTAACTATAAGGTTGGATTTAAAAATTTTAATTAAACAATATAGGATTTAAATGATTTTTTACATTTTGGGAGGAACGCAACGTTTACGTTAGCTACAATATGTGTAAAAAAAATAAACCGGGGGCGGGCATATGAAAATTAGTAATAAAAAGACTAGACTAGATTTGAAAGAATATTTACACTTGTTGGGGAAAGTAAGTGAAAATATTTGTTGAAAAAAAACGGAGCCGGGCATATGAAAATATGGGTCCCAAGGCCTCACATGATCTCACTTCTCTCAGCCTGGGAATATCCCATTATTCAAGATTGCCCGTGCAACGCCGGGCCATGCAGCTAGTAATCTTACTAAAATCCGAAGGTAAACAAACGTATGTATGTCCGGCTATCTTCTCACGAACCGCCGAAAGGAGAAACGAGCGGAAGGTGCCAAAAGATGGGGAATAATCCAAGGAATCCATTTCAACAATTGAAATTCTGAATTTACAATTAGTTAAAAAGATATTAATTAAAAACGCGTAAATGAATGAAATTTTGAGCTGCCATCTATCGACAGCTCCTGTAACTATGTGACAATGTGTATATGAATGAAATATTGTGCGGCCATCTATCGGAGCTCCTATAACTATCTGTCACATCGGTTGTTCTTACATCTGGGTTTGTATAAAAGGTTTTATTTTTTATTTATTTATTTTCTTTTTTAGGGAGCTTCAGAATTTTGGAGTTTTTATTTATAAACATCGGGAAAAATTGTTTTCCTGCATTCTTTTTCTCTCCTTTTTTTGTCGCACGGTGTTTCGCAGCATTTACGTTTGTTGGGGAAAATATTTATTCATTTTTATCCGGTTTTTTTTTTCATTATTATTCAAATACGGGCAAGACGAAAATATATGTTTCTGGTGTTTAATTTATCAGTTTGGTGTACTTATTAAATCGTTTCTGTTTTTTATTTCGTTGTATTTTTTCTTTTACAAAACAAATGGTATGATAATCTGTTTTAATTTATAAACATAGGAATTCTCGCGTTTTCATTCAAACCAAACTGTTTTTAGGTAGCAAAAAGGCTAGAATTGAAAGTTTTAATCCAACAAGAGAGGATTCAAAACAGATTTACGTTTGTTGGGGAAGCTTAGTGACAATATTTGTTGAAAAAACGGAGGCGGACATACGAAAAAGTATGGATCCCGAGGCGTCGCGTGACCATACTTCTTCTCTCCACCAGGGAATGACGCATTATTCGAGATAGCCCGTGCAACGCCGGGCCACACAGCTAGTGTTTCGGAATATTTGTTTTAATAAAGCTGAGTTAACATTGGGATTGCAGTTGGAAGATTACGTGACTGCCAATCCCACCTAATAAAGGTACTATTGTGCCTTAGCTAATTTATGAGATTGATAGTGATGTGATCACAGCGGGGTCATATGGCCTTCCGCCTGAGCCAAATACCATTCTAATGTACACTCCGTTTAGATTAGGACAGTTGGCGGCAATCGTTATCCCTCTGTCTCTCTCTCTCTCTCTCTCTCTCTCTGTTGTCCCTATCAGGGTTGCGAGATCAAAACAGCAAAATAAGGCCAAACCGTCTTTAAAATAAGACCAAAAAAGACCAAATTTGAAAATTTCATTATATAAAGCGAACATTTCCCCCTTATTTTATTATAAGAAAATGACTCTCCGTCATGAAAAGAAATCCCACTAGATTAACACATGCATAATACTGTTCTATTAAACTAAAATTTAAGCGAAATTTTTTTTAACATCTTCATGAGAGACTTGCAAAAGAAAGAAAAAGGAATTATGTTCTTGTTGGTCCAGAATAAAATGTTCTAGCGAAATATAACAACTCTTGTTAAGAAAAACGTTCTATATTATTTTTCAATGTTAAAAACTAATAGAAAAATACTGAAATTATATATTAAGAATCGTTCTAAAAGTCTTAAGGAAAAATAAAGACCAATAAAGGCCAAAAATCAATTTAAGGCCAAATGATAATTCTTAAGGCCAATGGCTTTTAAAAAAGGCCAAAAATGAATTAAGGCCAAATGATAATTCTTAAGGCCAATGGCTTTTAAAAAAGACCAAAAATGAATTTAAGGCCAAATGATAATTCTTAAGGCCAATGGCTTTTAAAAAAGGCCAAATTTCCGGAATTTGGCCTTGAGAAGGCCAATATGGCAACCCCGGTCCCTATGTGAACATGTCGGTAAGCGCTGTCGACAATGTTTTGGACCTTGCAAAGTCTTCCCAATGTAATAACGACATTCCATTATCCTATTTTACTTTTCTGCGCATGTATGTGCTTTTTCTTTTAGAATTTGGAGTTACTTTTTTCTGTAAAAGAAATGAGACCTAATCAACTAATTGTCATTCCATTTCACTCTGTTTTATTAATTTGCTTTCGATTGCGATTTTATTTTTTAAGCAAAATTTTATCGAAGAACTTTTGAACGTTTTTACGGCTAGCGACCATTTTTAGCTTTGTCAAGGCATTTTAAAAAAATATTTACTGTTCAGCAACGGATTCCGAGACTACCACTTTTGGACGATTTTACACCGGAAAGGAGTGTCAGGCAATGAGTCATATGAACGCATTTCCGGAGTTCTTTGTTAGATCATGTTCAGTAAAATGTAAACATCACCCTTCCATTCTTCTCTTTCCCCCTATTTTGATGAAAATAACTCCGCCAGGTGCAGGCGTAAAAGCGCGGAAGATTTCCGAATCCGTTGCTGTACAATATTTAGTGGGTTTGTGAATATTATTATGTGCTTTCTACATTTGCCTTCAGTGCTAGCGACCATTTTTGCACGGTCAACACATTTAAAAATTTATTTATTTCTAAATATTTCTAAATATATTATTTCTTTTTTTTTACATTCAATACTTTATTTATTAATTTTGGAGAAGCACCCAGCACATTTCTTCAACAGAGAAATATTTCAGCTTTAAACATAGATTTTACCATTTATCGGTGATGCGACCATTCATAGCTTTCTTTGTGTTGCCATCTTGAGTTTTCTTTGGGTGCATTTCACGCAAATTGGCGACGAAAATTTGCGCACTGCATTTAATGGCAAACTCATTCTACGAGCCCGATATGCCTGCAAGAATGTTTTCTTACAATACATTTGTTGCTTCCATCGACAAGTTGCAGATGGTTTTATTCCGCTCCTTGAAAAGTAAACGGCGAGATAGAATCTCATATTCACAAAGTTATAGCATTATCGATGTCTTTGATGGAAAAGATTCAAAGAAGAGAAAAGCTGCCAAAGATCAATACGAGGTTTTAAGTTGGCGTATATTTACAGAAAAGGCATAAACAAAATGTAAAAGAAAAAGAGAGAGAATAAAAATAGTAAATACATAAATAAAATTAATGTGGCAGTACTATTTGCCTGTGTTAGTAACATTGCAAAAAGCAGAAGTTAAATAAACAATAATAATTCAAGTATCATAAAATTCTTTTCTAAAAGGATTATAAAAGATTAGAACGCCACTCGGAAAATACAACCTCCAGATCTACGACTTTGCAATAGAGAGGAAAGAAAGAAAAGCAAAACTAGCGACCTGGCACAAATTAAACTAATAATTGAAACAAAAACAGCTCTTTTTTTTTATAAGCTTTTATTCAACTTAAGTAACGTGTCCTCAAATCTTGAGACTGATTTCTTACCCACTTCCAATCGAGCTACAGCTTTGAAATATAGCACAGTGGTGGGTTTCCGGTGACAATACAATATTATGCAAAAAAAATTTGCAATCTAAACCTATTTTAAACCTAACAAATTGATATTAAAATTTTAGCCCTATATTTGGGCGATAAAGTTTGGAAGGTGGTAACCTCACGTTACGTAGGGTTGTAACAACACCACGAAGATAATCGAAAATACGCTATACTTCCGGCGCTGCACCGATAAATGACGTAATAGCTCGTGTTTCTACGTTTCTTGGGTTTACTTTCTATTACAATTTGCCAACAACCAGATATTTTTTTTAATTCGTGTGCGCCAAACGTTTTGTACTCAATGTCATTAAATCATTTTAAAAATGTAATTGTACATATGTATATAATAATTTTAATATGTGTTTTATAATGGAGAATTCAATAATTGAATTTGGTTTACTATGCCTAGCATGTCGTGTGTATTCGTGTCAGCCGTCACTAAAAAGTAGAAAATGAAATAAATAAAAAAAATTTTAAGGTATGAGCTTTCATTCATGCGAAAAAATGTACGCAAAAGTTGAAAATAATTTTTCTGATTACAATAAAATGCATGGTTCGAATAAAAGCGTGGGCGCCTTATATAGCACCCTAAATTTTGTATATATTCTCTTAAACAAATGGAATATTCCTAGAAGGTAAAGGCGCCTATTTTATTCGAACCATGCATTTTATTGTAATTAGAAAAATTATTTTCAACTTTTGCGTACATTTTTTCGCATGAATGAAAGCTCATACCTTAATTTTTTAATTATTTATTTTATTATTAAAGCAGAGCACACGTTTACATAACTTCAGTAAGAAAGGTAATATAAATCAAACTCTTCCTTTCTGTAAAAAAATGTTACATCGATGAAACAACATGAATGAATTGGAGTAGCCTATTTCTTTTCTCCTTCTCATTTTGAACACTTTTCTAAAGTGAACCTCAAGAGCGAGCAAGCTAACTTCTTCACTTTCATGTTATTTTAACCCTCCAGATGAGCAACAGACGGCAAATATTTCAGCCATTTGATCTCTCGGTCTCATTGTTTTCTCCTTACTACTTTTATCAGTGACAATGTTTCGGCGTATTGGGGAAGACTTCCTCATGCTGCTGGTGGAAGCCGGCTTCGGAGGAAAGAAGAATTGTTGGATTTTAACGCAGTCGAATAACAGAAGTGGCATTACGATAAGAGGGGCATTCATCTTCTTTGCGCCAGAATCTTGGCCTAATTTTATTGTGCAATCGTTTCTCATTTTTTACTGCGCTCTCTAACGCTGTTTGTAAAGACTTTCCTCTTCAGAGCGTGGATTATTGGTTGGGTTTAATGATTTTTTACTTTCTCGTATACGAAGTACACAAAGAGAAAGTATTGTAATCGTCAAAAAATTCGAACTCGAGATTTTGACGAATCTCCACGTTTTAGACCTCCCTGATTCCGAAAAACACAATTTTAGAATAATGTCTGTCTGTGTGTGTGTGAAAACGATAACTCGAAAACTATTAGAGATACGGGTATGAAATTTGGTATGTGGCATTTACACATAATTTGTAGGTTTCTGTTAAATTTTGGACAAAATCCGTCAACGGGAAGTCTGTATGTCCGCGGTCATGTGAACTCTATAACTCAAAAACTTGAATAGCTAGATGGATAAAATTTGGTACAGAGTTTTATCGTCATGAATGTAGGTCCGTATAAAATTTTGGGCCAAATCCGTCAAAGGGTTGACTGTCTGTCGGTCTGTATAATCGTATCTCCAACGGATCCGCTATCTCCACGCGCATGCGAACTGGACGCAATCTTCTGTGCACGATATTTATTGACTCCCGCTTGGCGCTTTTTTTAATCCGATTCTCCAAGCGCATGCGTACTGGTAGCAATCATTGCACGCGGGAGGATTATGTGACTTTGTCCTTGAGCCAGCAAGAGTAAAAATCGGAACACATTTCTTTGAATCTTTACCTAAATATTTTCTGATAGGTACCTGGGTTACAATAGGTTCGAATTTTTTTATCCACACGGGGGGAGGGGAAACAGCACCTTTTTCGTGAAGTATACGAGAAAGTTCAGGAGAGACCACTCCCGCTGGTTTACTTTCTCGTTTACGAAGTATTGTAATCGTCAAAAAATTCGAATTCGAGATTTTGACGAATCTCCACGTTTTAGACCTCCCTGAGTCGAAAAACACAATTTTGGAATTATGTCTGTCTGTGAACACGATAACTCGAAAACTATTAGAGATACAGGGATGAAATTTGGTATGTGATCTTTACAAATTTTGGACAAAATCCGTCCACGCGAAGTCTGTCTGTATGTCCGTGTTAATGTGAACGCGATAACTCACAAACTTAAATAGTTAGGTGCATAAAATTTTGTAGACACTTTTATCATCAGGAGTGTAGGTTTGTAGCAAATTTTGGACCAAATCCGTCAAGCGGTTGACTGTCTGTATAATCGCATACTTTTGAACGCAATAACTTCTCTAAAAAATTACTTTGATTAATGAAATTGGGTATGTGGCCTTCTTACCTTAATGGCAAATTTGGGTCCAATTTTTGTGTCAATCGGTTAAAAAAAAGGTTTCAAATTGCAAATTTCGTTTTCTCTATCTTAACCCAGCCCTATTGGTAATCACGCCAGCTTCTAATTTCACTTCCGCGTTGGACGACCTTCGGAAAGCGTGGTATGACGTTTCGCTTATTTTTTTTTTTCTCTCTGCTGCGTTAGGGGTTCCTGTTCGTTTCACTGCCTTGTAGCTTATTTTTTTCTCTACATGTGTTATGTATATACGAGAAAGTTTAGGGGAGACCACTCCCGCTGGTTATTCCGATCATCCTTTCGAAGACTCGAATATTTGCTTCACTGATGTAATAAAAACGCAAGAATTTATTTTAGTTTAAATGAACTTTAGTCATATCAAACTATAAATAAAGAAATGTTTTAGGATTTGCCAGTTTTAAGTTATTAGATGAAGGAAGAAAGACAAAGCGTAGAAAAACGCTCAGAGAGGTTTCTAGGATTTGCAAACAAAAGATTTTTTCACCTACTATTAATCATACTTCCTATATATTTATATATCTGTCTAAATTTTCAATCGTTAATAAAATACTTTATTCATCACACTCAAAGTTCAAATACAATTTTTAAAACTTAGTGGATGACATGATATTAATAGTTTTTCAATTTTTTCTTTTTTTTTTTAATTTTCTTTTGCTGACCTAAGTAGGGAGTTGACTTAGAAATTTTTATATTAATTGTTTTTTTTAAGAGATCTTTGAAACAAAATTGCCTTTTTTATATTTTTTGAAATTTTTATTTTGAAAGATGATTCTATTTAACAAATGATTTCCAGAGTACAATATATGTGTCTGCTTTAAATCCTCTCGCTCCTTTGCAAACTGATATTTTTCATGCCTTTATAATTATGTTAGGTTGCTAGATTGCTGAATCTATTCAGATTGAAATTTTCTCCTTTTCTTTATGTAGTTTTCATTCAGCTTGCTTAGTTTCCATCATCCTCAAGTCATCATAACTATTCTATTCTCATAACTATCTTCTGCAGTCAGGAAATAGACACCATATGTAAGGAAATAAAAGTCGGTGACCGAAACCTTCTGAATGAAAAAGAGGAATTAAGTTATTTTTAGAAATCAAGTGATGTCCCATAAAATAATGGCTAATTTTTCTAATTTAATAGATAATTTGTACAAAATGAAGGTAGTGATATTTGGGGAAATGCTCAGTAAGGCTTTCTTTATAGAACAATTATTGTATAGTTTTCTAGTGTACACAAATAGTAGATTATAGTAGTAGTTGATAGTACGCAAATGCATATGTATTTTATATTTTTGATATAAGCAGTGCGGCTCGACAATTAGAGCTGCAGAGCTGCAGCACCCGAAATTATTTTTAAACTCGTATTTTCGTTTTGAATCTTATTTGCTTACTTTTCCACTCTCAGAGTTAATGACTTACGAAAATGCAAAAGTAATGAAAAAAGCCTAAAATGAATCAAACGAAGAGACGCAGGTCTGACTGCAAAATAATGCCCTCCCCGAAATTCGTTCACTGAGCAGAAAATCCGAGTGAAGAAGCTAACTCTTTCTTCCTTTAGCTTAGACGGACTATGGGCTGAAAGTCAACACAGCTCTGTCTGGCACGGAGCCAACGGTACAAAAGAATGGTGCTCTTTTTAATATATTTTTCTTTTTTTCCCTCACTCTCACACAAGTTGCAATCTCATCGGCTGTTTATAAGTTTCGGTTCGTGTTGCGACGATGGAATCAAGCAAATAATACTATTCTAAAACTTTCACATTTTTAGAGTATTTCAGTAAAAATGTATTTAATATGTGTTAGCTTAAAAATAAATTTTCTGTATATGAGTTATTTGATATTCCTTTTTCAAATAGTGTTATCGAGTGAACTGGGCAAGGAGGAAAGTGGAGCTCCAATTATTATTATTTATTTTTTTCGCCAGAGGAATCGTCACATCAACATTAACTTTAATTTTTGTTATTAAAACTAATAGAAAATGTCATATGCTGGTTATTTACTTTGTGTGAAAAGCAGGAAATTTCACTTCTGGATTTGAAATTAAAAATTCAGCGTACTTAGAGCTAAAGTAGCTTTTAAAATTGTTTTCTCTTGATAAACATTTTTTTCCAGCCCTCCTCTTTTCTGAGCCTACGAGCCGCCACTGGATATAAGTATTTCTCTGAATATGTAATACAGTCGGAACTCTATTTAACGAAGTCACTAAATCCCGAAAAAAGTTCGTTATATGGAAAATTCGCTAAATAGAGATTCAACTTTTAAAATACTTTAAACTACACAAAACAGATTTTAAACTCATAAACATTAAATATTATTAAAAAAAGTAATTAATCACACCTTTATTTTGTAAATTAATATCTATTTGTTTTATATACCCATCAAAAAGAAATCTGCAAGGAAAACAAGAATAAAACATTGTCCGGGAACACTGTATTTTCAATTTTAAAAAAAATAATTTTATATTAAAATTAATGAATTTTAATGACATTATCGCATTTATTATAACAAGTGATTTTAAGCATACATTACCACATGCGTCCTTAAATTTAATTACTGATAAAGTCTGTTAATTTTGTCTGAGTTTTTTGTTTGAAAAAGTGTTTTCTTTCATAATACGTCTCGCATCTTTGCAATGCCCTAAAAGCTCCTTCAGGCGTATTGTTTCAAATGATTTTAGCATTTCATCATACGAAGGTTTGTTGATTTCTGCATCATAATCATTTCCATCTACATCATCTTCGTCGCAATTAATTGCTGTATTGTTTTTATTTTTCACACTGTCCAAAATATCCAATTCAGTTAGTGTTTCCGAGGTTTCAGCTTCAGAATCAAGCGAAAGAAAATCATCAATCAGCACATCATTGTTTTTCTTTGATGCTCAAGCACTTTTGCTTTGACATTTTCCAGCTACAAGAACCGAAATTTCCAGCACGACTCCGATCAACAATCTAGAAATCGGGAGACTAGTTCAAGGACACGTGACAGCTCCATTGAGGGTGAAAGGGGGATATTGAAAGTTTCTCTAGTGAAGTGGACAGTGGGGGTGGATAAAGGTTGCACTTCCTAGATGAAATGCAAAGAATGACAGCGATTTTACTGCTGTCGGCGAGTTAGGTGACTTGTAAAGCCAGTTCAAGGTCATTGATCACCATAAAATGTGTTAAAAGAAAGAATAAGTTTGAAATTTTCAGAAATATTTTGAGAAATAGGGAGAGAAAGAAATATTGGATCACAAGAAAAAGTTCGTTAAATAGAGAATGCACTTCGCTATGTGGAGGTTATTTTACGAAGAAATTTGCAAAATGTTCTTGGTTCTAAGGAAAAGTTCGCTAAATAGAGGTTCGTTAAATAGAGGTCCGACTGTATGGCATCTTTAATATATCTTGCTATTTCGAACTAAGCTTGCACATAGGAGTATTATTTTTTTCAGATAATTTCTGCATATGCCAACTTTTTCACGCAACTGCAGAATGAATTAAATAAAAAACATCGATTAAAGATGTGAGATGAAATCTATTTGTCAAGGACCCAGTCGAGTTTTTGAAAAATAATTATAAACCTTGAGTTTTGAGAAAAGTTTTGACTGACACTTCATGTCAAATATAAGAGATGCACACATATATTAAATAAGTATTCTTGCCAAGAATTATATTTACTAAACTATGTGGTGTCAGTGTATGTTTTGAAAAGATTTAAAATTTTTATTTCATTAAAAGCTGTTGTGGTTTCAAGGTCTGGGTCAAGGCCTGAGTTCGTACGAAAACATTCTTCATTGAATTTCGTACACAAGCTACACGCCACCTGAGATCATTTTATTTACGGTAATTTAAAATTAGAGACTTATTTCTAATGATGATATTAATTCATTCGCGAAGAACGGTGACAGGAACGCCATTCACGAAGATAATGCATTTCAAAAAATACTGTTCGAAGGTCTGCTTACAAGTGATAATTATATAATGGTTATAAAAATTTGTTTTCTAAGTGTGCCTTTTAATTATTATTATTATTATTATTATTATGCTTTGTACGCATTCCGGCGTTTTTTAAAATTCTATTGTGAAATCTGTACTTAAAATTATTCAGAAACTCTTTTGTTAGTGCTTCAGTTGTCAGCTGAAGGAAAATTTTTAAAAAAATTATTTGGTTGTGATAGAAAATAAACTGTCAGGTCACAAAAACAGCCTAATAATACGTTCATTCAAATCAAGTCTTGTCTTTCCTTTTATGTTGACATTTATCTCATTTTGTGTTGTGATAACTTCGAAAGAAGATAATTTATTCTATAAAGCATTTAAAACATGCAAATAATAGAGAATGAGTGACGTGGTCATAGTATTCATTATCACTTAGTTATTTGAAGCATTTTAATCTTATTTCTTCAACTTCATCCCAAATGCCTTTATAATTAGCGGGCAAAAGAGTTTTAAAATGTTTTTGTAAACATATATGTATGCAGTTAGACCCCTTTTTTTCCCCTTCAAAAGTCGTTGTTTTGATTATGCTTCAGTCACTGTGGGAAGTTTAATTAGATAATGCAGAGTCAGCGCTCTTGTATTTCTAGAAAATTACACGTTTCCTTTATTTTGCATATCTTTAAAATGCCGCGTTACGCTGTTCTCGGGATTTTAATCTATTTCAGAAGTAATTAAATACAATCCCGGTTTTTATTCTTTTATTGTTAGTATTTTTTCCTAATTTGGATTGACCTGTTGAAGCAAATAGAAAATTTGTCTGGTAGAAGAAGTAAAATGGATCGTAACCTCATAATTGTTGATTGTGTTGTAAGTGCCAAACAGGTCCATAATATTATTACTTTCGAACTTTTGATTTTAAACTTCTGCCTCTAATTCGTAAATATGCCTTTTTTATTGTGCCTTTTGTCTCGATATATAATTTCTATGAGTACCAGGGGTGATTGTGTTCCGGTATTTTCTTCATCCTTAATATCAAATCTATTTTTTAAAACTTAAGAGTGCCAAAGACTCAAACTACTACGGATTCTCCGTAGTTTCTTTACGCACTCTGACTTTCTACATACTGGAGCCGTACAAATTATATACTGTATAAAGGCAATGTTTGTGTGTGTGCGTGTGTTTGTCTCAAGATGTCCAGACGAAGCTATCGCAGACCATGTCATGAAATGGCACAAGGTAGTCGTAATGGTGATCTGAATGCACATCGAAGCGAAATTTTAAAATGTAATTTTTTTTTATTTAATGTTTGTGTTGTTTTGCTGATTTTTCTGCACACTTTCAATAGAATGGTTTCAAAATAGCTGACAAAATAGACACACCTTCGAAAAGAGTATGCGATTTCGTTCTAAGGAAGTTAATTTTGAATTTTAACGAATTTACTGAATTTTGTAATTTTTTTAAAAAAAAATCATCTTTGCTTAATGAAGTTTTATTTTCGTTTTAAATTTGCTGCATCCGACGTTCTTATAACACTATTATTTTCAATTTTTTTCAGCTTATAACTGCAACGGTTCTCGATTTTAAACAAGAACGGAAAATTCTTTCCTGTTTTTTCTTTAATTTTTTCCTGGTCAGTTGAAAGATATTTTTCCTAGGAGGTCTTCCTCCCGTCACGGGCCATTTCATTATGGCTGACGGTAGAGGGACGTCATAATCCTTCAATTGAATGGACTTGAATTATTTTCGATCTGATTTGATATTTTTCGTGTATAATAATCTTTTTCTACTTGTCTTAATTGTTTCACATCCACTTGTATTGCTTTTTCAAAGAAATGTCATTATCGCGAAGAAGAACAATCAGGAAAAATCAAAAATGTGGCTTGACGGTTCAGAACTTTTTCATGTCATTGTGGGCGGTTTTTCTCTCTCTCTTTTTTTTTTTTGAAGTCCTGATTCCACAAAGTCATGCGCGTTGAAATCTCATTGTCGCGAAGAAAAAAGCGAGAAAATCATATGATCTTTTGTTTTGTTCAGAACTTTTTCCGTCATTGTGGGCGGTTTTTTCTCTCTTTTTTTTTTTTTTTTTTTTTTTTCTTTTTTAGTCCTGATTTAGGGCAACGCCGTGCGCGATGAAATGCCATTATCGCGAAGAAAAATAAGGGAAAATCAATATGTGTATGTTTTGTTTTGTTTTCAGAACTTTCATCAGCTGTCAGCGTTTTTTTTTTTTCTTCTTTTTTTTCCCAATTTGTTGAAGTCCTGATTCCACGGCAACGCCGTGCGTACTGCTAGTAGTTATAAAAGGCAATGTTTGTGTGTCGCGTGCGATGTTCAACGAATCTATCGGCTACAACTTGAAATTGGGCACACAGGTAGTTCAATGGTGACTCAAGGCCGAATGGTGCTAGCCGGAATTTTAAAATTTAATTATAAAATTTTTATTTAATGTTTTAGGTCATTTTTCACGTTTATCTTATGTAGTATCTTTTTAATGATGTCAAAACAATCAATGCACAATCATCGGATAGAAATAAACAATTTTCGCCTAATGAGTTGGTTTGAATTTTTAATATAATTTAATGAATTTGAGCAGAAATTTTAGATAATAGGTCACTCTTTCCTTATATTTTTAACTTTCAATTTTATTTTTGCATCCTACTTTCTAATAACGCTATCATTTTCAACTTTTTACAGGTATAAGCCGGAATCTTACTCTGCTTTAAAACAAGAATAGTATATTTCTATTCTAATTATGATGTTCAATACGCATATCCAATGAGAAGCCGTCGCCAAGTACTCCTGGATCCAGATTATACTTCTACTCATCCGATGCTAACGACAGTCATACTTCGATCATTTTATTGGTGTCTCAACTTAAGTTACTTCATTTTACTAATCTAAAATCATTTGATTTTATTCGCGCATATATGCTGATATCTTTAGTTAAAAGAACACGCTTATTCATCTCGCCTGCGTGTACTTTCACAAAAATCGAGACGAAATCAATATATATATATATATATACATCCAGCTAAAACTGCCCAACCAATCCTTGTCAGTTAAAGGTGAGGGAATGTGGGAATCTTCGGTTGTGGTTACAGCAAAGCCCGAAGATTTCTGCTTCCACTTTTAACCAGCATAAAACCTGCTCAACCAATCCAGTCTAAAGTGACAGCGTTGGGAATTCTTCTTGTTGTAGCCCAAAGCTCGATAATCCCTGTTCTAACCGGCTAAACCTGGTCGCTATAAGAAGACGAAAGGTACAAACCAGGTTTAACTGGTAGTTGGGATTACCAAGCTTGTGGGTAAAGCCCGAAGATTTCCCAACGCTTCCACCTTAACCGGCTAAAACCTTGTCTAGCCAATCCTAGCCGCTGTGGGTGGAAGTTGGGAAATCTTCTGTTTTGCCTCTACAAAGCCTTGGTAATCACCTTTAACCGGTTAAACCTAGGTTTACCTTTCATTCTTGCTTTATTCGTAACATATCGAATACGTCGGCTTACTTATTAAATGGTCGGTTTGTAATCAGCTTTTCATGCTTCGATCCGAGTCAAAACGGAAGTATATTTTTGGTCTTGAGCCAGGCTTTAAAAACGGGACTTGTGCAGGACTGTAATTGCTGTTTTCCAGTTTCATGCATCTATAAATGTATAGTTTGACTCGGACTAAAAAACTCTGACAAGTGTTATATACAGTTTGCCGAAATTATCATTACAAATTATGGAATACTAAATCGCAGTTCTTCGATGTATAAATCTCATTTTAAATCCACATTCTACAAAATTGGCGTCTGTTGTATCATAAATTTTGGCTGTATAAATAAGATTCAACCCTTTTTTAATAGATGTTGTTACAAAACTGCTTGTATACAAATGAATCTGGGGATTCTTGTATTTGAAAGGGGTCTTTAATAATTCAACTGTGACATTTAAAGTATAATTATTTATATCTCATAAAAATTTTCGAAATTTGAGTTGAAAAGCAACATTTGCTATAAGTTAAAGTTCATTATTTCATTTCAAAGTAAACTTCAGCAGAAACATACCGTTTGCTGTTGGAAATTAACTGTCAGCATAATCAAAGCTAATATAAATTGAAAAGAATTGTTTCGGTAGTTTAAAAATAATTGTTTCGACACACGTAACAAAGAATATGGAAAGAAATGTCGAGAGGAAGAATCTGAGGCAGCCTGGGATATAAATTTCATCCAAACACAATCGGTATCAAAGCGAAAACATACAGAATATGTTAGAAGACATATTAAGACTATTTTTCAATTTGACAGTTCTCTCCCACATGTTGCTAGACCAATCAGGGAAATTCTAGAACCTCAATACCAGAATTTGTTGTCTTCTATCCTTTGTCGATGTTACTCCTTTGGATAGCCATTTGTTTCGATCCATGCTTAGTGGCATTTTTGGAGAGCGGTTCAATTCTTAAGAAGATATTAAAAATTGGTTTGACGAGACTGGGTTGTTTCAAAACAGATAGACTTCAATCAGACAATAAATCGATTTATTGTGTGACTGATGGACGAATGTTGTAGCTTCTGATAGAAAATAGTTTGAACATACAGAGTGTCCACACTTATCGTGAACAATAGCTAATTTCTAAACCGTTAGTGATGGAAATACAGTTCCAATTGAAAAAATGCTTTAAATGAAGGGGAGAATTATATGTTTTGAGTGAATAAATATATTCTTGAAAAAGTTACGTATTCTAACTTTTTATACGGTCCCCCGGTCCTATCAGTCATATTTAGTAAAATATTCTTGACATTCTAACATTTTAAACAAAAAAAAGTCTCACTCTTCTGCGACTAAAACTGACCGAGTTATAAACCTTTGAATATCGCTGACTTAGACCACTGTACACCATTTCAATAGCCGTCTCGAAGACGATCCACCAATCAATGAACAGCATTTGCTCGACGAGGCCGCTGATTGGTTAAAAATCATGAAATTCGAAGCTCCAGAACTCGCTCAGTTTTTGTCGCATAAGAGTGAGACTTTTTTTCTTTAAAATGTTTGAATGTCAAGAATATTTTGCTGAATATGACTGATAGGACCGGGTACCGTATAAAAAGTTAGAATTCGTAACTTTGTCAGAAATATATTTAGTGACTCTAAAAAAATAAAATATAATTCTTCCCTTCATTTAAAGCATTTTTCCGATTGGAACTATATGTCTATCTCTAACGGTTTAGAAATTAGCTATTGATCACGATAAGTGTGGAAATTTAGAAAACAAACAATAGCTTTTATTTATTTGAAAAAATGACGGTGTTATATTTATGCATCCAATAATTAGATGATTGTTTTTCCGAAAAAATCTTAAATATCAAAATCATCTAAGCAGTACTATTGAATCCAAATCCACTTTTTGAAAGAAGTTATTTTCTTGAGGTTAATTATGCCTATCTATAGGGTTGCCATAATTGTCAAGCATTGATACGGAACGCTTAAGTACTAAATAAATTAAACATGAAACAAGTCAATTCCTACTTAGGTCAACAAAGAAAAATTTTATTTAAGTTACTTTTTATTAAATAATTACAATTAATATAAATATATATATACATATGACGGAATCACAATATTAAGTACCTGATGTTAACCTATTTTAGTTATTGACCTATGAGCATTAAAAGTAAATATTCGGCTCTTTTCCTTGTGATATAAATAAATATATATAGGGAGAGTGTGAACTAATAGTAGGAATTGAAAAATTCTTTGTGAATATTTTTACAAACCTATAAAGTCGTTTCCCTGAGATGCTAATCTTGGCGACCATTTTGGCGACTAAGTTGGCAGGCTAATAAATAAAATTAATGAATTAATATTTGAAAAAACTGTATTAACATCAAATGTCATCCACTACAAGTTTTAAAAAATGTGTTTGAACTTGAGTGGATGAATAAAAAGTATTTTATTAACGATTGAAAATTTGAACAAGATATATAAATAAATAAATAAATATAGGGAGAGTGTGAACTAATAGCAGGAATTGAAAAAGTGAGTAGAGAATGGTTTATTTTACTTTGATTTAAAAAAAAATCAATAAACTTAAAGCGATCTAATAAAATGAATAAAAAAGATGGCAGGCTAATCCCTTTTAACCCAGTCGCAATTTAAAATTGATTTTACTTTCTTAATTATATCATTTTCTTCTGCCACACAATTATAAAATTGGGCGCAAGTCATTTTAAAATTACAGCATGCATTACAAATGTTTACTTCTTTCTCCACTAACAACTGTTTCTTCGTCATTGCGACCATTGAGTTGGCATTAGGGAAAATAGTCTCTTCACATTTGCATTGTGGGCTTGAATAACAAACATGTAGTAAAAGCGTGGGCGCCTTTACCTTCTAGGGATATTCCATTTGTTTAGAAATACTACGCAAAAATATAAGGTTCCATTTAAGGCGCCCACGCTTTTCGAACCTAATGATTTATTGTATCGGAGAAATATTTTTTTACTTTTTTGAGTTCATTTTGGAAATTATAATGTGTAAACGTATTTTCTCTTTTAAAGTGCATTTTAAATAAAAGTTTATACCTTAATTTTTTTTTATTTTCCATCTTTTTACTTTCTCGTATACGAAGTATACAAAGAGAAAGTATTGTAATCGTCGTACCCGAACCGAGATTTGACGATCTCCGCGTTTTAGACCTCCCTGAGTCCTGAAAAAAACACAATTTTGAATTGTTCGTTCAGAACACGATAACTCGAAACTATTAGAGCTACGGGGATGAAATTTGGTATGCGGTCTTTAAACATAATTTGTAGGTTTTCTATCAAATTTAGACAAAACTACCAACGGAAGCTCCTGTCTGTCTGTATGTCCGAAGTCATGTGGAACACTATAACTCAAAAAAAACTTGAATAGCTAGATGGATAAAAATTTGAAAATAAAGTTTATCGTCATGAATGCAGGTCTTGTGAGTAAAATTTTGACCAAATCAGTCAAAGGGTTGACTCTCTGTCGGTCTTGTATAATTTACTATTGAAACCAACTGTTGTCTCCACGCACATGCGTACGGAAGCACCTTCAAAATGCGAAAAGAGCGAATTATCAATTTGTCCTTGAGACGGCAAGAGTGAACCTGCAGTGTGCGATAGTAATGTTTAATCATTACGCATCTCTTTGAATTGGATTCTTTACCTAGGTATTTTCAATCACTGTAATGAAAACCTTCTGATTGTCATTGGATTCTGGATAACAGTAGGTCCGAATTTTTTTAGCCACGCCGGGAAGGGGAAACGTCACCTTTTGGGGGAAGTATACGAGAAAGTTTAGGGGAGAACACTCCAGCTGGTTAGTGACGGCTGTCACGAATACACACGGCATGTTAAGCATAGTAAACCAAATTCAATTGTTAAATTCTCCAATAGAAAACACATATTAAAATTATTATATACATATATACAATTATATTTTTAAAATGATTTAATGGCATTAAATTTCTGAAATATAAATCCGTAATATATTACGTGGTAACTTACTATTATCAACAATAATACAAAAAAAAAAAAATAATCGATCTATTAACAACTTTCTTGTTTTTTTTTGCTTTATGCGAAACGTTAAGCACATGAAGTAAAAATAAATCTACTTCTGGTTGTTGGGAAATTCTAATAGAAAGTAAACCGAAGACGCGTAGAAACACGAGCTATTACGTCAATAATCGGTGCAGCGCCGGAAGTATAGCGTATTCTCTGTTAGCTTCGTCGGTTTTGCTACAACCTACGTACGGAGGTTACACCTTCTCAAACTTTAATGCCCAAATATAGGCTGCGCTCAATTAATATCACATTGTATTTAGGTTTAAAATGAGTATAGATTGGTAAATTTTTTTTGCATAATATTGTATTGTCACCGGAAACCCACCACTGTGCTACATTTCAAAGCTGTAGCTCGATTGGAAGTGGGTAAGAAATCGATCTCAAGATTTCAGGACACGACACTCAAGTTGAATAAAAGTTTATAAAAACTTTATTTGCAGATAGGCGGTTGAAAGTTGACTCCTGCTGAAAGATACCCCGATAGAAAAATTGTATGCAAAATTAGTCTTTACATTTGGAAAACACTGAAGATAAACAGCTTTGTTCCCACTTGCCTTACCAACTTAATAATTCGTTACTTCGTGAGGAATATTATGAAATTTGTTGTAGACTAATGCATTGGACTGTGAGAATGTTATCTTTAGTTGGAGCAAATCATCGGGATTCCGTTTACATTTCACGGACAATGAGTGTATATCTGTTATGTGATGTTTTGAAATGTTTCATTTGGATAGACTATACAGACAGATATATGTCCTCAAATATAAGTCATGCTTTGGCAACCTTGAAGTAAAAATAATAGTGGTTTCTTCAGCTTTTAGTAAATTAGTAGTTGAAGCCACATTTCTTTCAAAGGTTTAGTAAAATGTTATTTATAGCAACGTATAAATTCAAAATTTTTCTCAAGAAACAGGTGGGAATTGTTCAGAAAAAAAGAGGGTGATAAATTATCATTTGTGCATTGAGAAAATAACGAATCCCTTTGCGTAGTTCAAGGCATTGAATTTCCATTTAAACGAGATAGAGTGTACCATGCTAATTATTTTCATGCGTCGCATGTTTACTGCCTTTTAAATGGACTTTTGCAGCATGAATCGCTATGCCTACTCTTTAACAGAATACCGGGGGGGGGGGGGGGGAGAAGAATTGACAAAGATTTAGTAAAATATTATTTATAGCAATGTATAAATTCTAAATTTTTCTTAAGAAACAGGTGGGAATTGTTTAGGAAACTAGCTATTCAAGTTTTTAAGTTATAGTGTTCGCATGACCGCGGAGAGACAGACAGGCGGACTTCCCGTAGACGGATTTTGTCCAAAATTTGATAGAAACCTACAAATTATGTATCAAGTTCACGTACCAAATTTCATCCCCGCAGCTCTAATAGTTTTCGAGGTTATCGTATTCACAGACACACAGACATAATTCCAAAATTGTGTTTTTTCCGGACTCAGGAGGTCTAAAACGTGGAAATTCGTCAAAATCTCGAGTTCGAATTTTTTTTGACGGTTACAATATTTTCTCTTTGTATACTTCGTATGCGGGAAAGTAAAAGAATTGACTAAATTATCATTTGTGCATTGAGAAAACAACGAATCCCTTTGCTTAGTTTCAAGTCATTGAATTTCAATTAAACGAGTTAGAGTGAACCATGCTAATTATTTTCATGGGTCGCATGTGCTACTTTTAAATGGACTTTTACGCTTTATGAATCGCTATGCGTACTCTTTAACGAATACCACCGCGGGGACATGATTGCAAGAATTTCTTAGTGGCGTTAGCTAACAACTTTAAAATAATTTCATTAAAAGAAAACAAGCGTAACTTGCATTCTGGCGTGTCTGAAACGTTCTTTTAATCGTAAAATTGTATCATTTTTATCTGTCTGGTTTTATCTCGAATAAAAAAAGAGCTTATAAACCCTTTAACCTTACCAGAGAGGAACATCATTAATCACATCTCGCATGCCTCATCAATAAGGAACCGTCTGCACACTACCTATCGCCCATGCACTTAATGAGCTAATTATACGCTGTCGATGCTTAGCACACTGTTTTTAACCCTCATGGCATGCACGCCTTTTCTTAAAAAACTCCCTCTTTTCTGGCTGGCTTTCGGCGCAAAAAAGTTACTTCTGGAAACAAAAGCATTTAAGGTCGCGATCCCGTTTTCAACAATATTACACTCTGCCGACGAGACAGCGATACAAGGTAGCAGCCGAAGCAAAATTCATTTCTCTATCGCACCAAACATCATTAATCTTAGGATCCATTTGTGTTCCCCAAAGTGGAGGGTTGTTATTTTTCTTCCCCGCCACTTGTAGTGGCACTTGCATTTATTTTCAGTACATCGGGATGGGTTGTTTAGTTCCCTCCAGAGCTTTTATTTCCGTTATTTCTGATTTTGGTCACGATTAGTTGTCGCATTTCTTTTGCTGCTTGTCTCGAAACTTTTTTTGAATTAAGGTAAGTATTTATTATTGTAGCTATTGAAGGTTTATATTTGAATTAATGGCTATAATTGTCATTTAAGGTTCATTAGGTTGTGCCCGAAAGAACTATTTGCATTCTGAAATTTTATTTTCCCTCTCAAATATTACATTGTTACTGGTCTGATGCCCTATCGTGACGTCACTTGACTCAGTCGGAGGATTGGAAGCACGTTTTGCTTTGGAAGAAAATACAGTCGACGCTCGTTATAACGACCCTCTGCGTCCCACAGCAAAAGGTCTTTATAACGAGTGGTCGTTATAGCGGATATAATAAAAAACTGTACACATGCACGCTCAGCAGTTCCATACAAATAGGCGATTTTTAAAGAGATTCCAACTAAATGCTCAACTTATTTTTTATCATTGGTACTAAAAATTAAATTTTATCAATTAAAAATATATTTCTAAAACAGATTTTAAAGTAGAAAATAAAGGGTGTTATATACTTACAAAACATTTATTTTCGAAAGAAAAAAAAATCAGAAATGGTTGTTTGTCTTTTCTGCATATGTGCTTTTTGCAAAACATAATTTTCCATTTCAGTTAAAGATGATAAATAATGTTGTGCCTTTCAAGAAAACATTTTAAAGTCTCAATAGCACTTGAAACATTTTTTAAAAATTCTATTCTGATTTCCGCGCTGTGGTGAGTGATAATTCCCCCACCCCCCGTCAAAGTTGAACTCTGAGGACTCTACATCTACGAAGTTGGCAATACAATAATCAAGGTCATTTACGTTTAGAAACATGTTCTTTTTGGAAAAATACGGAGAAGAGTGTTCGCTGAATTCGGTCGTTGTATTGGGATTAGACGACACTGTACGGTCGTTATACCGGAAGTAAAATAACATAGTGCATAGGGAAACACAGTTGGGGATTTTATCATTTGTCGTTATAATGGAATGGTCTTTATAATGTGTGGTCATTATAACGAGTGTCGACTGTTTATATATTTTTTTTCTGCCTTCTCTTAAGAATGAATCGATATTTATACAGATTCGAAATTTACTGGATAATCTAATTAATTAATGCATTAAACTAATTTTATGTTATGTGATTATTTCAATTATAAAATCGAAGTCGGAAACATTTTAAGCAAAGCTTTTCTTTTCAAACACAGTTACATCAAGACAGAAAAGTGATTTATGTAAATCAATAGTCGTAACATCTTTCCACTAGAAAACTGTGGAAAGACTACTAGAACTCCACTATACTGCTTGTATCGGCGTAACCATGTTGGCTAGTTGATTGCACTGATTACATTTGTTTGCGGTAATAATGCCCTCGCTAATCATGAATGGACTAGGTATGGTTTTTCTCTTCAGACCTTAGCGTCACTTTTCCTGAAAAACAATGCATTGCATTGTGTTTTATGAGCCTGCATAACAAATTTTTACAAAAAATACCTTTAAAACATAAGAAAGGCGCAGTTCGGGTCCACGTCGTAGATTTTTCGTGAAAACGTCGGGATAAAATCATAAAACAAGTGTTTCGTATTAATATATAATTTAATTATCAATCTCTTTAATACAATATTTACAGAGAGCAGTATAATGGTTAAAGAATAGCTAAATCACAAGCTACCACAGACCCTTGCTACATGCGATAAACTTGTGATTTATCTATTCTTTAACCATTATACTGCTCTCTGTAAATATTGTATTAAAGAGATTGATAATTAAATTATATATTAATACGAAACACTTGTTTTATGATTTTATCCCGACGTTTTCACGAAAAATCTACTGCGCCTTTCTTATGTTTTATTTAGGGTAGCTTTTAATCGCCCCATCTGTTGACAGTGTATAGAACTACATTTCGTGTATGCGCAGTAAAACATTATTTGCTACAAATGCTCATATTCCCCGTAATATTCAAATTTTTGAATTCAAATTTTAATACAATGTTTCATTTATGTATTGTCAAGTATTCTGTAAGTTTCCTACAAATCGAAAGAAAACTCTGCATGTTATAATTAGAAAACATGCGGAGTTTGAAATTTTCAATTTAATACCGATTTTTACTTATATTCTGATAAATATTTTTATTGTCTCACTTTGGGTGCTAGTAATACTCCTCACGCTTTTTAAAATGACACCAGAATCAACCTGCTCGCTAAACGCGTTTCCACGCTACACTTATTTATAACCTTACATAAAGCTAATTCATAACAATCACGCGCATGCGCCTACACTGGTACGATGACGTCATAGGCAAAACAAATACTTCGGAACAAACTCTTACAGATATGATATATCCGTTGTGGGGTCAACCATTCTTTTCTCATTGTTAGTGTCTTAGTTATTAGCGATTCAAATCTGACGGTATTTTGTCACACAAGAAAGTTCGACCGACTATCACTGTAACGAGCGGAAAGACGTTTTCACTTCAAAACTCAGTAATTTTTGTTTGGTCTTGCATCCCTCCCAATGTTTTCGAGCAGGAATGTCCCGCCATCTTTTCATTGGAAGAACGCCGTTGCCACTAGCCTTCGCGATTATTCATGTCCAGCAGATTGCATTTTTTTACTTTCTCGTATGCGAAGTATACAAAGAGAAAGTATTGTAACCGTCAAAAAATTCGAACTCGCGATTTTGACGAATCTCCACGTTTTAGACCTCCCTGAGTCCGAAAAACACAATTTTGGAATTATGTCTGTCTGTCTGTGAACACGATAACTCGAAAACTATTAGAGTTACGGGGATGAAATTTGGTATGTGGTCTTTACACATAATTCATAGGTTTCTATCAAATTTTGGAAAAAATCCGTCAATGGGAAGTTTGTCTGTCTGTATGTCCGCGGTCATGCGAACACTATAACTCAAAAACTTGAATAGTTAGATGGATAAAATTAGGTACGCAGTTTTATCGTCATGAATGTAGTTCCGTATAAAATTTTGGGCCAAATCCGTCAACTTGTTTACTTTTGAAATGAATTCTTTACGTCCATGCGCATGCGTACTGGTAGCAATACCTGTGCACGCGGAAGGATTACGTCACTTTGTCCTTGAGCCCACAGAGAAAGGGTGGTCTCCTTCTCTGTGTTTGAACCGTCAAGAGTGGAATCGGTACCCATTTAATCGCTACGCATCTCTTTGAATTTGATTCTTTACGTAAATATTTTAGATCACTATAATCTACAATGAAAAACCTTCTGATAGTCATTGGATTCTGGGCTATAATAGGTTCGAATTTTTTTTTTATCCACGCCGGGGAGGGGGAACAGCACCTTTTTGTGGAAGTATACGAGAAAGTTTAGGGGAGACCACTCCCGCTGGTTTTATTTACGATTTCAGGGGGATTTCTGTTAACAGGGGTTGTATTTAGTTGGAAACATTAAGGCGAATCATTTGCATTGGTTCAAAAGATGCTTATAAGTGATGAGTTGGTACGATGATTTAACGCATTGTGTTCGGATACGAATTAGATGCAAGCTCCAATTAAAAGACAAATCATATCTGTGCTTGCTCTAAACAATGTATTTACCATAACAGAATAAGTGGACTTATTCTGCAGACGTCTGCTAACATACCCAACTTATCTAAACTACCACGCAAGTCAAATTCTTGAATTAAAATTTTGATGTTGGGTAATTCGAGACAAACGTATATTTACGTTTCCCGCTTCAAAGTGTTAGTAACCATACGCAGAATATGGTTAAAAAATGCGTTATCTTAAAGGGTCTATGCGTTGTTTAACGATTTCTATAAAGGAACAGTTCTTATGAGGTATTGAGCCATAATTCAGATACTTGAATATGTTGTCCAAAATATGGAATCCTTTTTTTGATTTCTAGAAAATTATTTTGAATGTTGCGCAGTTAACAGCAATAAAAAAAAGCGGGAGTTGTCTCCCCTTAACTTTCTCGTATAACCCTAACACATGTAGAGAAAAAAAATAAGTTAAAAGGGATTAAAACGAACAAGAACTCCTAACGCAGTAGAGAAAAAACAAAAAGGCGAAACGTCATACCACTATTTCTGAAGGTCTTCCAACGCGGAAGTGGAATTAGAAGCCGGCTCGATTACCAATAGGGCTGGGTGTAAGATAAAGAAAACGGAATTTTCAATTTGAACGCTTTTTTAAAAAAAAATTGGACACAAATCTACGATTAAGGTAAGAAGGGCACATACCAAATTTCATTTATCAAAGTAATTTTTTAAAGAAGTTATTGCGTTCAAAAGTATGTGATTATACAGACAGACAGTCAACCCTTTAACGGATTTGATTCAAAATTTGTTGCAAACCTACATTCCTGATAGTAAAAATGTGTACCAAATTTAATCTGCCTATCTCTGTAAGTTTGTGAGTTAACGCGTTCACATTAACACGGACAGACAAACTTCCCGTGGACGGATTTTGTCCAAAATTTTATAGAAACTTACAAATTATGTTTAAAGACCACATACCAAATTTCACCCCTGTAGCTCTAATAGTTTTCGAGCTATCGTGTTCATGGACACACAGACAGACATAATTCCCAAATTGTGTTTTTCGGACTCAGGGAGGTCTAAAACGTGGAGATTCGTCAAAATCTCGAGTTCGAATTTTTTGACGATTACAGTACTTTCTCTTTGTATACTTCATATACGAGAAAGTAAAAAGTGGGGATATCGTTGCAAAAATGTCTCATCGCCTTCGCGATTATTTCATTGCAGTACAGCACGTGTATTTTGGATTTGCAATTTCAGAAGCATTTCGGATAACCCGTATTTCGGTTAATCTGAGTTTTACTGTGGTATTACTTGATATAAATGTCAAAATATGTACGTTCCATACGTATTGTAGAGTTCCTGCCAGAACAATAAGTTGATTAAAAAGGAAATACAACTCTTTTGAGATAATACCGGGCACTATTCTCTCAAAATTGCATTCTTCTTTGCGCGCAGAAAAGATTTTTAACCACATTTTATCCCGAAATATTATCGTTTATTCGAAGCATTAATGCATTTAAAGCTGTTTGCTTCGTTATTTAACTTTGAAATAGAATGGTAACCAAACAGGTGTTGTAGCAAATGTAGCACCGACCAGAAGTCATCTCTATAAGGGTAGGCCCTGCAAATCATGCCGTCTTAAGAAAAAAAAATTCTGAAAATGAGAAACGCCTGTCTGGATTGTTGAAGGGAATGTATTGCATTGGACATTTAAAGAAAGCTGTTCCGTAGGGGAATGAAGAAATTTACATTTTGGTGAAGAATACCGTCCAGAGTCCAGACTGTGTATGTTTGCGTCAAATAATAGCCAAATGGAAGTTCATTTCTTTTAACGTAGGACTACGTTCCTCCCATTGGGTCGCAGAAAGGAATTCGATTCACATGAAAAATCGCCACGAAAAACGTTGAATGCGAGATCCTCTATATCTCGGTAACTACATATGTTAAAAACACAACTACTATCTTATTTTAGAGATAAAGGGTAACAACAGAAGTCACAAAAACAAATTTGAAAATCGGAAAAGAGTCACGCGAGTAAAGTAGTCCTACGCCTTTAACATCGCGGTTGTTTGAAAAAGACAGCCTCCCGTCATTTTTTACTTTCTCTTATACGAAGTATACAAAGAGAAAGTATTGTAATCGTCAAAAAATTCGAACTCCAGATTTTGACGAATCTCCACGTTTTAGACCTCCCTGAGTCCGAAAAACACAATTTTGGAATTATGTCTGTCTGTGAACACGATAACTCGAAAACTCTTAGAGCTACGGGGATGAAATTTGGTATATGATCTTGACACATAATTTGTAGGTGTCTATCAAATTTTGGACAAAATCCGTCCACGGGAAGTCGGTCTGTCTGTATGCCCGCGTTCATGTGAACTCTATAACTCAAAAACTTAAATAGCTAGATGGATAAAGTTTGGTACACAGTTTTTCGTCATGAATGTAGGTCCGTATCAAAGTTTGGATTTAATCCGTCGAATAGTTGACTGTCTGTCGCACTGTATAATTGCATAATTGTAAAAATTGTATCTTTTAAACCCTGTGGCTTAGATATATAAAAATTGGTATGATGGTAGCTAACATTAATTATAGATCTGTGCCCAAATTTCGTTTAAATCGGTTGAGAAAAAGGTGTTCAAAATGCATAATTAATTTTTCTAATCCGATTCTCCATACGCATGCGTACTAGTGGCAACGGCTGTGCACGCGGGAGGATTATGTCACTTTGTCCTTGTTTTACTTGCGTACTGGAAGCAATCTCTCCGCATGCGCAAGTTATTCAGCGATAACGAACGAGGTTATTTTCTCCTCCGCACGCAGAGCTTGCATTGCTAGAGTTTGATAGAAAATAAATATTGCTAAGTTTTAATACATACGCATCTCTTTCTTTTTCTTCACCTAAATATTTTTCTATCACTATAATCTACAATGAAAAACCTTCTGATACTCATTGCATTCTGGGTTACAGTAGGTTCTGAATTTTTATCCACGCAGGGGGAAGGGAAATGACAAATGTTTGACAAGTATACGAGGAAGTTTAGGGGAGGCCACTTTATCTTGTACGATAATTCTGAATAGGGTATGAATGTTGTAGAAATTTATTTGTTTAAATTGCAGGCTAAATCAAATGTATAATTCTGTATTACAAAGCTATAACAGTATTTTGTTTGAAATGTATGGAGCGCAAGTTCAAAGCTGGATGGTTCTAATTTCATTTCATTTAGATAATTAGATACACCAGCCATTACAGTCAGACATACAGTTATCCCAATTTATTCAAGTAGCAAATAAATGTGAGCCTCGCTTATACGAATATACCTGTTGGAAATTAAACATTACCGTAAGATTAATGTTAAGTTTAGTTTCTTTTAGGATTAATTTTTAACCATAATTTTTTAGATAATGCAACAAAATCGACCATATCTGCCTTTAAAAAAGACGAGACTTTTAAGATTATGTTAAATTATCGGGTGAAGCCTTCGACAGAATCGCCCCGTACTGGTGTTGGGATCCTTCATATAGGGGAAAAGAGAGAGCGAGTGGAAGACGCCAAGAATATATTAATTTTGTGCCCATTTCATCTAATTATTTGTAAATCTTCAGAAACGCTCCGAAGATCTGTCGGAGTTCACTATGTACTAAATGCATGGGTCGATCCAGGCGAAAATTGGGCCGTTTTGCGGCCCCTTCACAAAATTCCCCTTCATAAAAACGGCCCCCCCCGCCCCTTTTTTTTAAAATCTGATTTCTTTTTTGAAAGTTTTTGAATGAGGCACTGCGCAAAATATATATACGAGTATTTTTTTTTTTCAGTATTATATCAAATTACTGCATATATTTGGTTCTATGAAATACTTTTGATATTAAATGTAAAATATAGAAATATGACTGCTAAAATTGAAGGTTCATGATAAAAAAAAAATTTCGCAAAAAGATTTTTATTTTTCACGAAAAATAATTTTTTTTTCACAAAAATGGGCCCCTAAAAAAACCTGGATCAACCCCTGAAATGAAATGGCTGTGTGGTTTTCACGAGTAACGAAGGAATAAAGCTTATGTATCCTATTAAAATTCGAAGGTAAACAAAAATATGTATCTATGTCCTTCTATCTTCTCACGAACCACTGAATCCTGAAACTAGCCGTAAGTACCAAAAGATGGAAAATAATCCAAGGAATCCATTTCGACTATTTAAATTCCGAAATTGTAATTAGTTAAAAAAAATATTAATTAAAAACGTCAAAATGAATGAATTGACGTGCTGCCATCTATTGGCATTTTTTTATTTATTTAATGGAAGTTGGTATTTCTTTTTGAGCAAGCTTCTGTGTTTGTATTTATTAACAATGGAAAAAAATCGTTTTCATGCTTTTTTTTGTATTAAAGTGTTTAATTTCGTAACGTTTGTTACGGAAAGTAAGTGACAATATTTGTTGATTGTAGAGAAAAACGGAGGCGTGGCATATGAAAATATATGGAACCCAAGGTCTCACGTGACCTCACTTCTCACCGCCCGGGAATATCCTATCATTCGTGATAGCCCGTGCAACGCCGGGCCACACAGCTAGTTCCTTCTGTGTTTCTTCAGCTTAGTGTTATAATGTCTGTTGTCAGAAGTAAGGGTACTGTTTAACAGAAATGTATGCTCAAATAGACGTCTAAGTTGCTAATCATGATGGCAACTAAATAACTCGTGCTCACAATGCTGAATGTTTTTTGCTTCCAAAAGAATGTTCAACTCTCAAGAATCAAAATTTTTACTAAACCAAGATTCGTGTTGATTTAGGGGTCTATTCTGGTACCCCCGGTTGGGTTGGGTTCCGCACGTTAACAACGGAACCGAACCCAACCGGGGGTACCAGAATAGACCCCTAAATCTCTTGCGCTACGATTTTATTTTACCTCCTAGTTAGATGCCACCACCCATTTGGGATATTTTTTCGTTATTTCAATCTATTTAAGGTGGTAAAGGATACTTGAAACATTTATGCGTGTCCAAGTGATTTTTGTTTTTAAAATTAATTTTTACGTTGACTTAATTACCGACTCAAATATAAAAAATTCTGTAATTCGATGCACGTGCCAGATACGTTGTTGTAGGTGAAGAGGTTATTAAATAAATCAAAATAGATAGTCGGTCTTATAAAGAACTGAAAACAGAAAAAGTCATAAAGTGGTATGTTTACTTTTATAATTCAACTGAAATGTAGAAAAAAGCTGTGCAAATTATGTCGTAATTGCATCTGACCGCCCGGATGAACCCATCTGTTTTGATTAATTCATTTTGCTCAAGCTGGTTGAAACTGGCATAAAATCTTTAGTTGGTACAACTTGTACATTATTTCTATGAAAATCCTAAATTGTGCGGTTTAAGATATCCCATCTACTCTCTTCTCCCTTTCACAAAGAACGCGGAGAGTGGATTCCTGTATAGGGTTGATAAGTGAAATTCGGCTTGAAATATTCCCTCCTGATGACACAAACTCTCAGTATGTGCACCTCCTATACCCCTGTTTGACAGAACGCCGCCTGCACCCCCGGTACCTATAACCTAAGTTATTACGCCAGTATGGATGGGTGCAAGGCGGATTAAGCAAACAAACCCCCCATGGGGCCCACCAGGGGTCACACTCGACACCGTCCCCCGAACAACTTTATTAAGATAAATGTAAGAAGATACAAAATATGCAGTATGTATAAACACATGATTGTTTTTAACAGACGTTTTCCAATGCTGAGTACAGTTGCAGCCTCCTGTACACAGAAATGAGGCTAGTTACATAAAGTGTTTTTTGACGCAATTGGGTATCCTTTTGTGTGTTATTATATGTGCTGATGTGATTACTAAACATTCCGCTGAAAAGAATGAAATCTTTGATGTTATACTAAACTGAAACATGATGCTATTATACAGGAACAATACATTACAAGATACAAGGCACATTGGTGCACTAACGATTCTGAAGGAAAATACAAATTATGGGGACAGAACTTAGGACAAGATTAATATTGATGTTATATGTTGGAAACGATACTTTACTTTTCTTGTACAAAAAGTTCAAATATGGTTCTATGCCATGAATAACAGAATGAAACTTAATACCATGGAGAGGTTCAAGCACTGAGGTACATCTCTACTTATAAAAGGCAATGTTTGTGTGTGTGTTTGTCTGCGATGTCCAGACGAATCTATCGCACTTACAACCATGAAATTTGGCACACAGGAAGTCGTAATGGTGACTGAATGCACCTCGAAGCCGAAATTTTAAATTTTAACCTAGAAATTTTTTATTTAATTTTTTGTGTTGTTTTGGCTGATTTTCCGCACTAATTTCTCAATAGAATGGTTTCGAATAATTGTACGACAAAAATAGATAGACCATCGGAAAGAGCACGCGATTTCCGTTCTAATGAAGTTAGTTTTGAATTTCTAACGTAATTTACTGAATTTTGAGACATTTTTAAAAAAATAGTCAGTTTTGCCATCGGAATGTTATTTTTGTTTTTAAATTTGTTGCATCCGACTTTCAAATAACACTATTATTGTCATTTTTTTTCAGCTTATAACTAGAACGGTTCTGTCGGATTTAAAACAAGAACGGTTAAAATATCTTTTCCCGTTTTTTTAAAATTAATTTGTTTCGGGCCGTTGAAAGTTATTTTTCTCGATCGAGTTCCTCGCGCGGCACTTCTTCGGAACGTTGCTGCCAATTTTGATTGGCGGACGCGCAGGATACGTCATGACCTTCACCTGAATGAATTACTTCGATTATTGTTTTAGGATTTGATTTATATTTTGCTTGCTGTATAATAACTTTATAAGACTTTCTCTGCAATGTCAGCAGTTTATGACTTCAGAAATTTCCATTCAGTACAATTGATCAGTACTTAAGTCTTTCTTGTTAGTCACTTCACATAGCGTGTTTTCTATTGGCGTGGATGAAACTACAGATAGCTTCTCGCATCCGGCCAACGATTTTCTTATTTCGCCAGTCAGGCTTCTGGGCCCAGTTTTGGTTCTATCCACGTGCGCGAAAAGATGACGTAGTGGAAGCTCGTTGGCGTGTAACTGGCACACAAACCATTGTAGTGGACGATTCAGGATCAGTTCCATGTTACGTATAACTCCTTTGATACCTGTGTTGACAGATGTTCCGTCGCAACCAACTTTGTTACATCTATGTCATTATCAACGCATGACAAAAAAACTATATATGTTATTTCCAATAATTTCCGCTCTCCCGAAATTTACAGACACGTGGCCGATGTACTCAGAGCCAGGTTCTTTTACCATGCTTATGTGTTCTTCTATTATGACTTTTCTTCTGTTGTCTTCCATTGATAGAGTCCTGTCTTTTCGCCCATCGAAGTATAAACCAAACTGGTCATGGTCATAATCTTTTATGAGTTGAGACAATAGAGTGGTTCTTGCCTTTGTTCTCCCACGCCGAATTTTATTTCTGTCAACAACGTTCAAAACATTGCTTTCTGAGATAATGCCCACGTCTTGGAGCGCAGCTGACACGATGGCAGCTCCTGCTCGGTCGGAAATACCAAATCGGTCCAATGTTCTAACTGCAACTAAAACTTTCGTCACTACAGATGTGACTGTGGGGAAGATTCCATGAAGTACCACTTCCGACTTAAGGAGGGGTGGGAGGATAAAGCAGGAGACAGAAAAAAGATGGGATTGCCTACTGTTCTAGTTGTTTAACTGGACTGATTTGACGGTTTGGAGAGGGGAGCTGAGTCATAAAATGTTGCAATGTACATTATACTACTCACAACTTAGTACTCACTACTTATTAATCATCACTTTTGGCTATTTATATTGCAAAAAAACCCAATTATTTCGAATCAAAAATCGTATAATCAATAATCAAAATTAAGTATTTTTCCATTTTTTTTATTATTTTTCTCTTAATCTCCATACCATAGAACATCTTTTCCGCATAAGTAGGTTTTGATTAATAATAATATTTTTTTTAAATCATATAATCAAAATTCAGTATTTTTCCATTTTTTTCGAAAATTCAACCCCCTTGCGGCAGTATTAAATTTTGAATTTGATTTTTTATATTATTTTTCTCTTAATCTCCATACCGTAGAACATCTTTTCCGCATAGGTAGGTTTTGATTAATAATATTTTTTTTTCTCTATAGAAGAGCGATCCACCCTAATGTACATGGGAGCAGCTAATGGAAGTGGGCAGATAGCGGTGCGTATATACAGGGTGTCCACAATTATCGTGGTCCAACAGCTCATTTCTAAACCATTGGAGATAGACATACAGTTCCAGTTGAAAAAATGCTTTAAATAAAGAAGGGAAGAATTGTATTGTATATTTTTTGAGTATAAATATATTTCTGAAAAAGTTGCGAATTCTAATTTTTTATACAGTACCCCGGTCCTATCAGTCATATTTAGTAAAAAAAATTTCACACACTAACATTGTAAACAAAAAAAAGTTCCACACTTCTGTGACTAGTTAGTTTAGTTTTTCAGAAATATATTTAGTGACTCAAAAAACATAAATATAATTCTTCACTTTATTTAAAGCATTTTTTCCAATTGGATCTTTAAGGGAAGTGGGGGCCAGAGTACGCAGTCGGGTAAGAGTACGCAGGGATTTTTTTCCCTGTTGGCAACAGAAGCGAGTGTGATCTTATCAACACGTGTGTTTTCAGCTCTCTCAAGAGACCGCCATTATTATTTTCATCCTTGCTATCTTTTATTTATCAGGTAAGATATGATTTCGTTATGTTAGCATGTAATTTTTTTGTGAAGAAATCTTAATTTTTTTGTAAATAAAGAACTAATGTTTACTTTCTAATTAAATATCATTACGAGATTTGTTCCCTTCTGAACAACGTGGCCACGTTAGAATTTCATTTAAGTGAATGTTACGGCCATCTATGGACGATTTAGATAAGCAATACATCGGCGGCTAAGAGTACGCACAGACCAGATATGCGTACTTTTATCCGCTCTGTAATTTGAAGCAGCCATTCCAACAAAACTTAGTATTTTATTTTATCATTATTATTATCATTATTATGAAAAAAATTGAGATTGGGATAACAATCTGAAGAGCTGTTGTCTGGAGAAAAAGTTTCCTGCTCATAGAAAATTCAATATGGTTGAGACTAGTATCTCAACAGTGCCCAATAAAATACCGAAGGTGATAACACCAAAAGTCAAAAAAACTGTTTGTGAAATTTATAGTGCAGAAAGAGGTCAAACAGTCACTGCTGTATGTTGCATGAGTGCTATAGGAGTTTTCGTCCCGCCTGCATTGAATCTTCCTAGAAAGAGAATGAGTCCTCTTTTGTACAAAGATGCACCCAATGCAATTTTGCCCTTGATCAGCGACACTGGTTACATGAATTCCCATTTGTTCATCGACTGGCTGAAGCATTTTGTCAAGCATGCTAAACCGTCCGCAGAAGACCCTGTTCTGTTAATAGCAGATAATCACACATCCCACTGTTCACTACCTGCAGTTTTGTTTTGTCGAGAGAATCATATAACTTTTCTTACTCTTCCACCACATGCGAGTTATGTGCTACAGCCATTGGATAAATGTTTCTTTGCCCTTTTCAGAACTTTATACTCATCTGAAACTTAAAAATGACTCGTACAAAATCCAGGAAAAGCAATAACACTGTACAAAGTTTCAGGGATTTTTCAAAAAGCTTATAGCGCGACAGCCAGGGTTCAACTCGCAGAAAAAGCTTTCCCAGTTACAGGTATTGAGCCAAACAACCCTGACATTATAAGTGAGGATTGCTATTCTGCTTCATTAGTAACTTTCTCACCTTTGGATAACGATTGCACAGTTGCAGTTGCACCTGAAAAGAATGAAGTCCCACCTTCCACTTCTCAGACAGATGTCAGTATCCAGTCAATCTTGCCACTTCCACGACATGAACATCGAGGAGCTAAATGGAAAAGAAAATCTCAAAAATCTGAGATCATGACTTCGTCTCCATTCAAAAATTTGTTAGAGAAAAACGAAAAGGGAGAGGTAGAATTAGAGGAAGCAAAGGCCAGTCGAGTTTTTAAGAAAAATAAAAATGGGGACAAAACTAAAAAAGGAAAAGCCATGAAAGCAAAGAAAAAACTTATTCTGAATTCTATCGAAAACCCAGTTCCTTCAACAAGTTCGGCAAATAATGAGGGGACAATATGCCCACGCTACGCACACACGTATGATGAATATAGGATCCAGTGTGGATTATGTAAGGAGTGGTGACATGAGAAATGTTCCAATTACGAAGCCAGTGGAGCATTTGTATGCGATTACTGCTAAATTTTCAAACAAAAAAAAGTCTGCGTAATCTTGGTTTCACGTCCTGCGTACTCTTACCCGCCACGTCGGGTAAGAGTACGCATTTGGCATTTTTTTCTTGCGTTTCGTAATATATATATATTTAAAGCTAAAATTTTCATTTCTTGTACCCTTCTTTCTAAGTCCATAAACTATGATTCAGTATATTTTCGAGGCTCTAACTTTTCAATTCTAATTTTTATAACGAAAAATCTACTAAGTGCGTACTCTTACCCTCCTTTCCCTTATGTCTATCTCTAACGGTTTAGAATTTAGCTACTGGACCATGGTAAATATAGTGAAAGGTTTCCGAACAGACGAGTGCCACCAACAAAATTTTGAACCAAAAGCTTTTTGAATTTGTCTTTCGAACATCTTCTGTCTTACTATGCTCGTATTGTTTGATAAAACTGTTTTGTAAACCGTGTCTACATTCAATTATTTTTTATTCTGCTTGTGTCGCTAGCGTACACAATTGCATTTCCACCTCTGTGCTTCGGTGTAAAACGATTTTATTTTGGTATGCCTGACCTACGATTTGAATTTACCCGAACCCTTTGGAATCATCCTGAATCATTCCATGACATTTTGTTTCCCGACTTTCCTTCCCGCAATTACCACTAGTATCATTTCGAAGCTTGGTAAAGTGTCCCTCTTATTTTAATGATTTTGTAAAATATTATTAAAATATATTAAATAAAAATGAAAATTGGTATGCTCATCAAATTCCGTTATAAAACTTGTAAAAAAAAGGGGTGGGGAATGTAATGTTCTGAGACTTCTCACTCCGATCCGAGTATATGACAGTTGCACGTGCATGAATCTAGAATTTTCTTAACCACATAAAACTAAAAGAAACAAATACTTAGTTTTTATTTTCAAGGATGAACCACTACGGTTTTCTTGAACGAACGGTTTCGTTCAACGGAAAAAGGCTTTGTAAGAATTTGTTCCACCTCGTCCTCCGTTTTTTCTTGTGTCTTACAAGTCCTTGAATTTCTGCTTCTTACCCCTTTTGTTTTTGTTTGCCACAAAAATACGGACTGCAACTCTGTGTCAATCACTGACTAATAATAGACGCGTTTTTAAAATTTATTTTCAACTAGCTGAGAAACCCGGCTTTGATCAGGATTAAATTACTTTTGAATAAAATATTATAATACACAAAATCCTTTTATCGTGTGAAACGTTTTTAAATTAAAATGAGATAATCAGTTAAAGCAAACGATTTTTAAAAAACTCAGAAAACTAATTTTCACCGTAATATTTGTTATATAAGTACTTCAAATTTTTTCACAAATACTGAATTATAAGAAAGGTTTTAATGGACTTTTGGGGACAATTAATTACTTTTTGATTAATAAAAAACATGAAAATAAACCAAATCAAAACTTTTCCTGGTATAATTTGTGAATTGCCTGCTTTTAAACTTTTATTTTAGTGTTTTCCAAAATTTTGTTAATGTTTTTTGGCAACACTTCTTCGTATGTGCATTTTTAGTCATAAACAAAGAATAGTCATAAAAAGAATAATGTTACAAGTTGTGTATAAAATTAATTTTGAAAATTTATTAAAATGAGAGAAAAAATTTGTACAGAAACGAAATTAGTATCACTGAAAAGCTAATTTCTTTAAAAAAATGTGATGTAAAATTAGTTTTTGTTAGATAACATTTTCGGAAAATATCGCGGAAAAACGCCAAAATCTTGCTAAATTTTTAATTACCTTTTGGACTTGTAAAGTTGACAGTGACCTTTATCTTGTTTTGAAGACCTCATGTGCGGAAATTCTTCGAGATTGGACAAAAGCTGTCGATTTGAATTTAGAAACACACACAGAGACATACACTCTGCATAAAAATATGTACAATAAACATTCAAAACCTCAGCCTCCCAACTACAGAGATTAAGGCTACAACGACTTAC
This sequence comes from Araneus ventricosus, assembly GCA_013235015.1. Classification (NCBI taxonomy): domain Eukaryota; kingdom Metazoa; phylum Arthropoda; class Arachnida; order Araneae; family Araneidae; genus Araneus; species Araneus ventricosus. The sequence continues at coordinate 4,488 of BGPR01001307.1, read as the reverse complement.
ATTAATCCAATGCTTGCCTGTAAACGACATTTCTGGAGCGTGTTGTTGTCAAAAATCTATTTCCATCTGCTTACAAAAGCTTTACCATCTTTGCCTTTGATGGAATTTGAGCGATTGACTTATGGTTTCTTTTAGGCATCGTTAAAAGACAACTCTGAATCTCGTAATACTCAAAGTTATATATTTTCAATTAAAATATTGCTTATTTATTATTTCGTAGAAAACGCAAGTAAAGATGACTGGCAATAAATGCAGCGATTTTTTAATCTAATTAAATAAGCTTTAGAATTCTTTAGAACCAATGAAAACATTGCCAAACGATATTTGAAAAAAATAAACAGAAACATCAGAAAATAATGGTCAAGTAATTACACTGTCGTCTAGCAACGGTGTATCATTGAATTTGCTTTATTTCAAAATCGTCTGCGTATAATCGACTTATTAAATTTTGAAAAATTAATAAAAAATGAAGGGAAAATGTCGCAGATATAAAATTGATATCATTTAAAAGGTAAAAATTTGAACTTTAAGATGATATAGAAATAAATTATGGGGGATAATTTGCTCCGAACTTACAGCGGAAAAACGGTTTCGGTTAATTTCTAATTAACTGACTGTTTAATTAACTTTTGCGCTTTGAAAAGTTGACAGGTGTCTTTCCCTTGTTTTAATTAATAAGTGTGCAAAGTTTGGTTGAAAACGGTGCTGTGGTTTAAGAGGAGATGTGGAACGTACATACATACCCACAATAACTTTTGTTTATATTAAGATTATCTGATATGGTTCGCCGACTAAACTAAAAAAAAAGTCATTTTATTTTCTACACTAAGTATAATTTAATCTGTTGGTACCGACGCATTTGAAAAATCTTATGCATATGGCACGCATTTAATTTGTTGGTGCATGGAAAAGTATATGAAAGCAATAGGTTTTATGTAGCAATTAATTTATTTCAGTGATATACATAAAAGCAATTATAATTTCAAAACAAAGATGAATGAATAAATAAGAGATAGAATACATAAACAAATTTCCAGACATAGCGAAAATTGAATAACCAATAATTTTGATGAGTGTGGTAGTTTTTAAAGCATCTATCAGCGTAAACAATACAAATACTGTGCTTCTTTCTATTGTTTGCTTTGTTAGGTGATGTCTTTTCTAATTTTATGTTTTTAACTAATCGGCACCATCTTGTAGGGTGTTGACCGATCTTTTACTTGGCAAACGAAGTGATGTTTCGTTATTTTAAGAAGTCCACGTTAGTTACAATTTGGCAATGGCACTTGCTCCAATAATTTTTCAGTAAATAGCTAAACGAAAGGAAACTTTTTTGTACAGTTGAATTTTAGAATGTAAAAAAAAAGTATCTTACATTGAAATTGAAAAGTATATTACATTGAAATTACGAACAAGAATTAGTCAAAAACATAATCTATGAACAAGAATTTACGGTTGTGGGGAAAGAAAGAAATACTAAGCATTATTTTGGCATCGTTATTGTACATTGAAATAAATGTTATTATTTGAAAGGAAAGAAATATTCATACAAGATCCAAATTGCGTGTGGGACCGTTTACCTTGTAAAATATGCAGTAATCTACGAATTTCGAATGGCAACACCCGCTTTTGTCGCCAGATCTCAAAACTTCACAAGAATCAATGTTTCAAATATCTAATTTTATCACTTTGGGTCTATTCGTTTCTAAAATAAGCACAAATGAAATTTTGAGTTTCCGATGTTGAAATAAAATTATGAAATTTAATTCTTATCTCGAGAAATAGCATACTTATCGATTTGGAATTTTTTTTCTCCATACAGAAATATGAAGTAGTTCACTCATAATCTATGTATACGTTTGATTTTAAGCAAATTTTTAGAATGTGATACGATTTATGAAAACTTGTGATAAAAAAAAATTGACGGGAGGCTGGCTGTCTCTGCGAAATGGCTGTTGGGATTGAGGGGCGTAGACTGACCTACCTTACTCAGCTGTGACTTTCTGTGACTAAAATAGCTTCTATGTGACTATTAACTCTATAGTGTATAGTGACTATTAGTCTAGTGTGACTATGTGACTCTCTATGTGAAATTCTTCGTCATTTTCACCAACTTTGAAAGTCCACTGTGACTAAACCGTAATTACAAATTCTAAAATTCTTTTTTGCAATCTTCAATGTCTACCTTTCTCTGTTAAATGAAACTAAAACCAACTCTCTACGTTATTTGGTTGCGGAGCTATAAGTGTTTAAAAATACCACGAAAAGTGTCATAATTTTTTCCTTTCCCGACACACCATTAGACCACTAAGGAAAGACGTAAGTCTACGTCAAAATTTTAATTAAAATAGCAATCCATTTGAACAGAAACCGATGGGGATAGTCATTTCATATTTTGGTTGAGCAAACTTTTAGCTCATTCATACAAATAGTTTTCCCGTTACTTTAATTTTTTGTATTTGATTTTATTAGAGGCTTTTGGGAGGGTACTCCCCAAATGACAAAAGGAAATAACTACTGATTGGGCATTAGAAACGCATTTTGGGTAGTTATTTAAGGAAATATTACATTCTATTTTTTTTGTTATACAGTAGACTCTCGATTAACCGAACGACCCCTCCCCCCGAAAAAGGGAAACGCAGATTGCGGCCGTTGGAATGTGCGGGAAGACCGCATTCTTCTCAACCCTTCGTATTGTATTGGACTCGTCCAGCCAGACTCCAGTTAGACTGTTCTGAAAATGTGCATGAAGAAGCAGTGGATCAATGCATTAACGAAGATTCGACATTGGAATGTTGCGAAGTTTTAAGTGACGATGATATTGTGTCCCGTGTAACTTTTTGTTCAGAAGAAACAAGGAATTTCGAAGAATGTCCTGAAAGTGACGAGGAAAATCTTGTAACTCATCAAAAATTAAGTCACGGTGACGCATTAGTACACACTGAGGCGTTACTTAATTACTTGGAGCAAGAAGATGAAAACACACCTGCAGAAAAAATAATATTGAGAAATCTGCGTAGAATAATTCGTCGAAGAGTAAATAAAAAACAAAAACAGACTTCTATCATTTCATTCTTCACAAAACGGTGAGGTAACTGCATCTCTGTTTTTCTTTTTAATTGTACGAATTGTAAATCTAAATAACATTAAAATTTCTCGTTAATTATTTTTCTTTTGTATTTATTAAACTATTAATGTCTTATTGTATGATAATTTTACTTTTTCTATCATTTATCCAAAATTTTTCATCAAAATGTGCATAAATTTTATTATCCGGGATATTCGCTTATCCGGGACGAAGCATTTTCCGACCATCCGGTTAATCGAGAGTCTACTGTATAAAAAATTCTAAAAAGTACTTTAGAACGTTTTCTGGAAATTACTTTTCATAAGATATCACTATTTTGGCATTTCTTTCTGGAGGGAAAAATATTTTTTAATATGTTAACTTTGATAAGGCGCACCACGGCTAAAATGATTTTCAAGAAATAAAAGCTCCAAAATTATCAGTCGTTGGAGAAAAAGTACCATAAATAAATGCAGTTTAACAATGAGTTAAGTTTTATAATTAACTGGCAGTACCCACACGGCGTTGCCAGTGTCATGATGAATGCCACCGAAATAAAAAGAAAAACACAATATCATAAAGTAAAGTTTCGAAAACGGAATCGAAACAAAAAATATATTGATTTGTCAGGACTATTTATTTTTTTCGCGACAATGGCATTGTGCGCTGATAAAAGTAGAAGCAAGTAACTGAAAATGAAAAGTCCAAAAATGAGACAATGAAATTTTTAAAAAATGTGGTGCAACAATCTTATTAGTATTTAAATTGTTTTTTAAAGAAATTCATGATTTTTGGAATGACCAGCTGGTTTGCCACGTAAAATAGAATAATAATTCAGTTAAGGTAATGAAATAAAATTTTCGCACCCTAATTAAAATAATTAATACGTGCCATTCGCCTTTTTGAATTAAAGCCATCCAACGAAATAGTTTTAAATCGAAGTTTTTGTACCAAATAAACCGTTGTTTTTGAAAAAAAAATTACTTTTAAGATTTATAAGAATGGCTTCTATAAACCAAGTGAAATATTAGAAAAAAAGAAAAGGGAGTGAAATTTTAAATGATTTGAAAATGGATCAATACTCCACAAAAGATAAAAGTCAAACATAATTTTAACGTAGGACTACGTTCCCCACGTTGGGGTCTCAGGAAGGAAATTGATTCACACGCCGAAAAAGAAAAAAAAAACGCTGTATGGGAGAGAGATCCTCTATATCTCGGTAACTACATATGTTAAAAACGTAAATTCAGAGAGCACAAACGAAACAGCAAGAAAAATTTTCAAAATCCTCCTCAAATAAAAGAAAGGTATAACAACATCTAAAGAAAAGGAGACTTTACGAACTAATAGTGTAAAAGTGAAAATGCCTGTGCTGTACATAGTGTATATATTTCCTTCTTTTTGTTTATTTTGTTTTTCTT
>BGPR01001306.1:175814-275783 GCA_013235015.1 Araneus ventricosus | reverse complement strand
AGCATTAGATGTCATGTTGTCAAAAGATATTTTAAATAGTTATTGCTGTATTTTTATACTCATTTGAAATATTGCAGTTCTTTATTATTCTTATTATCAGGAGAGGAAATTGTAAGGTTGTGTTTGGCTTATAAACCAAAAGACTTTGTCTTACAGGCTTTCCCGGACAATAAGAATAATAAAGAACACTGCAACATTTCGATAATTTAAAATATAACAAAAGAATGGCCAAAAATGTTTTCGACCGCGCCGACACTACAAGTACAAGTGGAATGACTTAAAAGTAGGAAAATTTTCAACCTGTCAAGTCAGAAAGCACTGCTGTCACGATTTTATTAATATTCTTTAAATATGGTACCAAGATCAAAATAGCTGGTAGGATTTAAATTAACAGAATTATATTTTGAGCTCTGGTGAGGGGGGCTGCAGCCCCATACTCCTCCCTGATTCGCCACTGCGCGCTAATCAGAATTGCTTCCACTGGGACTGGAATCACCCCAAAGCAGTAACTTTACATAGAATTCAATTCCTGGGCTGGTCTTTCATGATGCCTAAAGCATAAAAAATGGATGTACATCGTAAATTAGTTTTATTTTGTATATGATTTAATTGCTGAGAGATTTTGATCAAAATTAATTAATATTTGAAATAAATCTTTTTATTTTAAAATGATGATGAAAGTTTGGTATGATTAATCTCTGCTTCACTAATGTTTGAATCTGTAACTAGAAACTTTTCTGGAAATTGGGCTGTTATCTGTTATGTATTTGTTATTTGCCTTGTTTGAGACAGTGTGTGTGTGTGGAACTGAGAGGTTGAGATGGAAAGCGATAACGAATTGCGCCTAAGTATAATTGTTAAAATTGAAAAGAAAACTACTATAGTAAGTTTACTACTCAAATTATCTGAATAAGTATAAACATATACTTTCCAAGTAGGTGCTAAGCATTTGCTTTTCGGTTTGATGAATTTGAGGTGATATCGAATCGATTTCATTATTTATTTATTTAGGTATTACATTTGCTTTGTTTATTTTCAGATGGGAGAACTTAAAAATTACTTCACATTTTCCAACCATGTCGAAAATTTGCTTTTCAAAGATGTTACGGTGTCGTCCAACGAAGGTAATTTACAAGTATTGTTTTTATTAAACTAAAAGTACTTCTAAAAGTGCTATGTTTTTGTTTTTATCTCGCCCTGTTTATTTGCGCAATTTAAGGTTATCAAATATTATGCATTTTGGTTGTGTTTTATTTATGTTTTCTTACTTTTTTAAATTGTTTTATAAAAATGTTTATGAAGAAACTAGCTAAATATTTTTGGCAAAAAATATTTATAGTATATTTACTTCACGATATAAGGTTATTTTTCTTTTAAATTATCAATCTGATAATTTGTACAATCAAAAATATAATTTTTAAAATATTCATATTTCTAAAAATATCTACTAAAAATTGGAGTTATGAGAAACTGAAATTCCATTTATTATTATTAATTCTTTTGTTATTAAATATAAGAGCAAGAAGTTAAATATCAAGAAATAATGAGAAAGCAAATTTTTTTCACAAAAAAGTTTATTAAAATATGTGATATTGGGTTTTATAATTTTTTCTCATTAAAGTTTTATATAAAAAAAAATCTGTATTTTTTGTGAACAGCAGAATTTGTTAATAAAATCATATTTTATGTAATATTAAGTGTGAAATTGATATATAATTTAATTATTGAGCTGTTTAAAATATTTAACAAACTTCTTTACTTGGATTATAAGAAATAAACATTATTAAAATAATTTTTTCAAGAGGAATAATTCTACAATGATTACTGTTAAAATTCATTGATAATATTGATTTTAAAGTGAAATAATTCCTTGAAGGGCTTCCAAATTTGATTAGTTTATAAAGAAAACTATACAATTAATTCTAGTCCTAAAGTAGTGAATTTTAAAGTTATTATTAGATGGGAAAATTGCACAGAAATAATAATATTATCAGACTGTAGAGTTGCCATTATTAACATTCAAGCTGTTAATTGTTCATTGATCCTCCCAACATTTTTGCCAGATTTTTTAGGAGGATATTTAATTTTTGTAATCTGAAAAAATTCCTCCTTGAGATTCTTACGAAAATGTTAGAATAATCATATATTAATATTAAGAATGGAAATTTTTAGTTTGGAAGCTTGAAATGATTATGAGATGTTTTAAATATGGTTTGAAGAATGTATATATTTTCTTAAATTTTACAAGCATATAAAATTAGAGTAATTTGTAGATTCCTAAAATTATTTTGTAAAATATTGCATTTCTAGACTTAAACCCTCAAAGGCATGGGCTGGCGTATAGAGTGCGTCACACAAGGAAAAAGTGCAAATGCCACCATTATTAATTAAATGAATTGCCAGACTTTCCCCTCTAACCTACCACCCAACCCTTCCAAACATATGGAAGCTAGGAACAAAGATCGCTAGGCAGTCAGTCTTTCTTTATACAACAGTTATTTAACTGAGATCTGTTTTTGCGGAAATACGCTGCCTGTGCCTTTATGTTTCGTCTTGAAAAGAACCAAATCGTGCTCCTGATCACTACCTTTTCATTTTGCTGCAACTTTCTAATGAAGAGAAGGCCTGCGACTGCATTAATGTGGAGGATATCAACGATACGGAGCATATAGAAGAAAATGATGTATCAAAATCTGAAAATGAGGTCAATGACCTACCATTGAGGATTTAGCAGATGACGATTCAGATGATAACAAATCTAATTACTTTATAAATACCATTTATAAAATGAAGACTCTGAAATGTTGAAAAATAAAGGAAGTTTCAGTGATTAACAAATAAAAAAAAATCTTCGCTGAAAAGTAAAGTGAAAGAAACCCCTCGTAAAAATATTTTTGGAAAACTTTCACCATTTCCCAAAAACTGTGATTATGTGTATGTTGAATTTTTCTAAAAAAATAATTATCCAATAGACATCTTGAAGATTGCCAACATATGTATGTTTGATTCATTCGTGAAATATACAAATTTATACACAAGGAGAAATAGACCGATAAGCTTCGAAGGGATCAATAAGCAAAACGAATGAAACGGCGAGGGTTGCAATGATGCCATTCGTAGATATTCTTTATCTCTTGGGGAGAAAAATGATGTCAAAACTAAACCTCCAGTAATCTACCTTATAATATTAAATATGAAAAACTAAAGCACTTGGCTGTGAAGAAGTATAATCAATGAAAAACAAGGTGGTGTACTGAGTGTGCTGCCCTTGCCTTATTGGTTATGGGCGTATACCTGTGCCTCTCAGGATTAAAAAGACTTTTCAGGGTATTTTTTTTTATTCTAAATTAATAATATTATTAAAAATTACTGTTCTTCATGTATTACAAAAATTATGTCATAAGATAATGATAAAAATATGATTTTTGATAATATTTTTGGGAGGAGAGGAAAATTATTTCATTAATTGTAGCACTTTAAAGAAATGAGATAAAATTACTATCTATTTTTTTTCCATATTTGTGCAGAGTTGTTAAGAATGTTATCCATTTTTACGTTCTCTTATACGAAGTATACAAAGTGAAAGTATTGTAATCGTCAAAAAATTCGAACTCGAGATTTTGACTAATCTTCACTTTTTAGACTTCCCCGAGTCCGAAAAACACAATTTTAGAATTATGTGTGTGTGTGTCTGTGAACACGATAACTCAAACTATTAGAGCTGTGGAGATGAAATTTAGTATGTGATCTTTACACATAATTTGTAGGTTTCTATCAAATTTCGGACAAAATCCGTCTACGGGAAGTCTGTCTGTCTGCGGTCATGTGAACACTATAACTCAAAGACTTGAATAGCTAGATGGATAAGTATATGAGAAAGTTTAGGGGAAGCCACTCCCTCTGGTTCTATTATTTATCATTGTAAATGTGAAAATGTTGCTACAAATGGTAAATAAATGTAAATTTTTTGAGAGTGAATAATGTTCCTGCACGAGCTCCTCTATTTTTGAATTTGCGTTTAACTTTTTAGTATTTATTCTGCTTGAGAGATCTTTACTTAAGGTTATCAATTATCTCAACATATTTCCTTATCTAAACTAAACATATTTTTTCTATCCTCAACATTTTTCATAATACAAGTTCAATATGTTTATCTTGGAATGGTCAGTGATAAAAGATATTTGTAAATTATTTAGAAGACTTTGATCCATCCATGACTTTGATTCACTAATGCTAATTTTAAGAAAACTTTTTTTCCATCCATGTCTTTCACTTTTCGGTGGCAGAATAGATAAAATGAAATGATGAAATCCTAAATCAAACTGATTTTTACAGATAGAATCAGCCACTTGAAAATGTTGAAAATCTTTTTGATTCAAAAGAATATGTGTATCTGTGTCTAAATTTGATAAAATTTATTGATCAGTTAGTGGATTTATTTTAGAGGAATTTCAAAATTCAGAAGATTTTTTTTAGTGAAATCTTAAGTGTAGATAAGCTATTTAATTCAGTTTATACTAATATGGTGTCCATTATTTTAAATTCCTCATTTGCTTTGAAGTACTGTAAACTAGCTCAAATTTTCTGTTTAAAGTGATTATATAGCGCAATTTTTTTGTGTCAAGACATTATTTCATTGATTATTATTGATTAGTACATTCAAAAAATAAAGTAAATTATAATTTATCTCTTTAAACTGAAAGGCAATTTTATTTTAACTTTATGTTGTACAATTATGCATGTTTTTATCACTTCCATTATTGTCTTTTAGAAATTAATTTTGAATAATTCAGCGGTAAATCAATAAAGTAATTTGCTATATATATTTTGACTTGAATTAGCAAAGTTTTTCATAGTAAATAAACTTTTAGCTGAAAATTATTTATTTTTAATTCATTTTTACTTGAAAGTTTAAGCCCAGAATAATTATTTTTTTATTAATTTTTCCTATAATTTGTATGCTTATTCACACTGGTTTAACAGAACTGCATTAAAAAATAATAAAAATCCCAAGTGTCAATAATAATCTCCTTTGTGAACTGTTATTTGTAACATCTTTTACTAAAACTTTAATTTCGGAAGCTTACTGAATTTTCCCCAACAACTATTGATATACAAATTTTCTGTTTTCTTTAGGTTTGTTCTCCCCTTTTAATTTGAGGAATTTTAATTCATTTTTTCAGCTATGTTTGGTCTCTGTGTTGGAGTTGCAGTTTTCACATTTGTCTATGAAGCCATCAAATCTCTACGTCATGCTTTAGTTATTCTGCAAAACAAGAGGAGAGCTAAACATTCCCATTCTGAAGACAAACAATCAGAAAATGCAAAAAAAGATTCAGCTTTTGCTTCTTTAACCCCTTCATCTGAAAAGACTGAAAAGTTAGTTAAATATACAGATGCTAGTTTTAAAGTTATAATGTTTTAAGTTAATTTGCATGTATTAGAATAAAAAGAACTTTAAATATGAATTGAAGTTGAACTATGTTTTCCTGAAATTGATGTACCTGTTTTTATAATACTAGCAAAAAAATTAGTTTTAAATAAATGTGATTTTTATGTATACTTCCTTTTGAAATTGGAATACATTTGATGCTATAAAAATTGAGCAGTTGTATATTTTGGGAACAATATATTAAAATATATTTTATTAATTTTTTTTCCTAATTAATATAATTTGCTACATTTGATTTTCTTTCTCATTGGGAAACTGTCTACTATGTTGGGCAATTCATAGTATTTTATGTGTTCTTTAAGCAGAACAAATGATTCTGTGGTTCGGGATTAGGAATTGAGCTTGATTCAACCAAAAACTATTATTCTGATTTTTATTGTGCCACTATGGCCTTATGGCGAGGTCTCATCTCCAGGGCCGGAGGGTTCCTGGTTTGCAACTCAATTCCACCTTCGAATCAGCATGCAAGTGGACCTGGTCCACTTTAAATTAGGTCAAATTACCTTCTGCTGGCATATCGTGGAAAATTTAGTGAATGGGTGCTAGCTCGCGTCTCATCCTCATCATCTGATCATGGCCCAAAATTATGAGGTCTGTCCCAAAATAACCCTCACGTTCTTTCAAAATGGGATGTAAATGTAGCTAAACTAAATGAAGCTGATTTTTAAAAGTTTCCCTTGTTAATTATTTTTGTCTAAATAAATGTATCTTTATTCTATATTTCAATATTAATTATCTAAATATATTTTTATTATTTAATTATTTTATTGAATTATGTTTAAACTTCCATATTTGTAAGGGAAAAAAATTTGAGGGCACCCAAAGATATTAACTTAGTCATTTGAGGGTCATTTCTGCGTTTGGGTTAAAACTAAGATATATTAAATAAATAGTTTAAAGTTATATTTAATCTTCTGTAATTCATTTAAGTTAGATTCTTTGTAGATGATTTACCAGCAAATTGATCACATCTTTATGTATTAAAATTTTTGCCAGCAAATTCATCCCTAATTTTTATGAAAATGAAATTTTATGAAAACCTTGAATCCATTGTTGTGAATTTTTAACTTCTCAGTCTTAGGTGATAGAGAAAAGTATAGGAAGATACCTTAAACTTCACTCGTGTAGGATATTTTCATCAATTAAAATAATTCTGCTTAAAGATTTAATGCTATGACATATCAGAAGAATATTTTTCAGTGACGATGTATCAGAAATTTACATACACCAATTGCTTTTTTTTTTTCCCTCAGAATAAACTTTTAAAAGGCCATTAAAGGCCAGACCAGCATATGTTATGATAGTATACAAAATCTCTTTAAAACTGCCTAGTTTCCTTTGTTACAAGCTAATTATGCTATTTGTGAAACCTAGTAGAAGAAACTTTGAAAACCCTGAAAAAAAAATTATATAACTTTTTTAAATCTTTTATTTAAATAGTTTTTTTAGTTGTTAGTTTATATTATGTTTTTAAATATCCAAATTATTATTTTACCTTTTTAAAAATATGTTTGAATAAATTATTATTGTTTTTCTTTTTCAGATTGAAATTTCATTGCGTACAGTCACTACTTCATATGGTTCAACTTGCAATGGGATATATGGTTATGTTGATTGTAATGAGCTATAATTTGTGGCTTGTGTTAACAATTGTAGTTACAACAGCACTATGTTTTTATTTCCATGAATATGTTTTATCTAGAAAATCACTGATTTTGCCACTGGAAATACCTGGTTCAAATCTTTAGGGTTTTTAAAAAGTGTTTTTAAAAACTGACACATTTGGAGTACTAATTAAAGTACTGAAGTTGTAAAATTCAGTTTCTACCAATTCAATATATGCCTTACTTCAACAGTACAAACAGTTATTTTTGAAATTGTTTTTGTGGAGGAATGTCATATCAATCTCACCATCAATAGTATGGGGTATCATAATATGCCATATGCATATTATGATACCCCATATGCATGCACTAAAAGTATATGACATATTTTATTCAATAAAGTAATTGACATCTTAATGAGAAGTACAAAGTAGATATAGTTTCTGTAGTTGCTGAAAATACAAATTGTTGCATTTATATGACATTATTCTCTTTCTAACACTCATTGATCATCTTAAAATCCTTGCACTTTATCAAGATCATCTAAATTATTTTCATAGTGTTATATCAACCGACTTTGCAGAGCATAAATAGAACAACTCTTTATTGTGCACTTTTCTTGGTGGATGGGGGGCACAAAATGCTGAAATATTTTAGTTCCGTACAATATTAAGAGTTAATGAAGAATATTCAAAAGAAAATATCAAAGATATTTGCAATTTTTATTCTTAACTTAAGGATATTATCTGCTTTTATTATAGCATTTTGCATGATTTGCATTTATATTGAATTATTTAGTGCATTTTGGGAGAAAAATCATGTTTCAAAATAATAGTAATGATAATATGGATATTTTGCGTATTTTGTTTGCTTTTTTACTTGCTATTAGCCATTCAGTTTTAAAATGATTAATATGCAATACTTGTCACTCAATATAAATCATGTGCAATGAAGAAGAAACCTTTTTTGAATTTAGCACACAGCTGGAAAAAAAATGTTTTAGCAAAATATGTTTAGCATTTGTGCCTTTGTATGAAATGATTATATGTTTACTATATTTCTGTTTTTGATAGTTTTCAGTGTATTCAGATTTAAATGATTCTTTAAAAAATGGAGACTTTTATAATGCATTCATATTTGTTTAGGATATTTAAGCTGTTTCATCTTATACAAATTTAGTAGCTCTTAAATGTTTTATTGGTTTGCTCTCTTAGTACATTATATGAAAATGTGTTGATCTCAGTTATGTTTATTGTTTTGTTTATGTTATTGCAGCTATTTAGGGAATGCAACTTTTAAACGTCCTTTTGACATTTATGTTAGCAGGCATTTTCTTTCTTTCGGTACCTACCGTATTGTGTACTTATTCACAAATGAAATCTTTTATTAAAACAGTACTGCTATTTAGGGAACAAAAAATGCCAATGGAGCCATTTCATGTTACATCACAAGCTTATAATGTATGTGTTTGCACATGGCATCTAACATCTAATTGCACATTGTCGTATACTGTACTATGATACCATGTCTTTTTTTCTTCCTGCTAGATGCACCATAGATTCCAAAATTTGAATTCAGATAAAATAACTTGTGGGATGATATTTAACATGAATAGTTTTTAAATTAAATATATTTAGTGTGATATTTGTTAGAAATGTATATTTTTATATCCTTATACACATGTATCTATTTTATAAAAGGTATATGCATACCAAAGCTTTGAAGTGCAAATTATGAATATTTATTAATGTTGAATGTCTTGAGCTTGAAATTTTATCAATTGGTTAGTGACAATAAATAAAATTTTTATATTTAATATATACAATGTTGATACTGTGATTATGAATTGTTATTTTAGTTATAAGTTTTAGAAGCAAATGAAATTTAGTCAGCTTACAATAGAAACTAACATTTGCACCATTTTTTTTTTTTATCTTAGAAGGTTAATATTTTCAGACTGAAATTTTAATTTTATCATTCTGAATATCAGTTAAAATTTTTTTACTTAATTGTATGTTGTTTTTTAATATCTCAGAAATGTGATTTTTGACGATTATTGAGTTTCAGGTGCAAGCTAATAATGCACGAAGTTGAACTTTTTATTTCTGGTTATGCTGTATCCATTTTTATTCCCATAAATTGTATATCATCCTGTTAGGTTGCACCATGTAAAGTGTACTTTCTTACTACTGAAGTAAAATTTATTTTTTGTTTTATAATAAAATTAGTCTCAGTCGTTTACTTAGCTTGTTGTTTAAGTTAAATCCATCATTCTTGTCCTTAGTATATTTCATTGATGGGGCCTATTTAAGCTTGTTCGATAACTGGAAATGTGGTTCATCTTCAAAACGTCATGATACATCTTAAAAATGTGCCATTAATTTAGTGCAGTTTTCTCATTCCTATGATCCACACGGGTTCATTTTTGCTTTATTTCCAATTAATTTTTAATATTTTAATGATGAATTAATTTGGTAATTTTGTTACTAGGGTTTTTGGCTTGAAGCAGAGAAGTATTTTAATAAAGAAATTTTAGCTGAAACATTAAAATCTTGAATGTATTAATTTTAATTTAAATCTAAGTTAAAAGTTGTTTTTTTTATACACTTCTTGTCTGCATTGCACTCATATGGATTTGAACACCTTTTGTAGAAAAATAAAAAAAAATTGTATAAGGTACGGTTAAATTCTGTGTTGTGGCCAGAAATGAGTCCACATATATGTGCTTTGGGTGTCACGAAAACATTAACAATGTGTGTTGCTTTTAATTTTTTTAATATCATTCAGCAAATAAAATAAATTAATTTAAGGAAAATAAAACCGTCTTGATTTGAAACATTAATTTAACACTTTTTTCAACTGGCTGTATTTAATACGTAACAATTTTCTTTCCTTATTGTTTATCAGCCACATTTGTTTACTTTATTACTGTATGTGTACACAGTAAAGGGATGTAGAATTTCCTTTTTTACACTCGTGAATGGAGTAGAGTTTTTTTTTTTCCCTTCTTTTTTCCTCCATTTCATCTGAAATAATTACAAAAAGAAAAGATGTGAAAAATTTGCAGCTGCATTGTTAGTTGTTTATAGAAGTAGAAATCCAGCTAGAGAAGAAGTATGCGATTTTTAACATTTGCATAAATTTCGAACAGCTGTTAATACACTGACAGCGTTTTGGAGCGATATGAATCTGCCAAAAGATCAACTGCATATTATGGAACAGGTGACATTTAATGAAAGATAGTTCATACGTCAACATTCCAGCATATGAATGGCAGGTGTATAAATAAGAATTCCAAATGCAATTCGTATTTTATTATAAAACCGTAATATTTTCGTAATTCGAACGCGTGTTTTACACGCTGGGTATACCAGTGCTAACTATACTGTGAAAAATTACATCATTTCTCTACAGTTTCACAAAATTATTTAATTTATTTGATACTAAAGGTATCTGAAGCTCTACTGTCTAAAAAAATTTGGCGGGATTCGCCGGTGAGCCCTACGATAGAATTAATCTTAGAATTATATTCGTAGAGTTAATTTTCAAAAGTTGTTTTCAATACCGGATACAGATGTCCACATTGGAGCAGTCTAAATGCAGGACTGTTGTGAAGAAAACGTCCGGAAAAAGGAAATGTTTTCAAGGAAGATTGGCCTAATAGAATACGACGAGTGCATTATTCTTGTGTTCCTAGGAATACCCGTTTCCAGGAAGTAAGAAAGGAAGTTTCAGACGTTGAACTCCCCAATTTGGAAATTTTGGAATAATTTTTCTAGGAGCTTCAAGGTATCTTTTAGTATTTTAAACAAGCAATTTGACAGCAACAATTATATATATTTTTTGTTACTAAGTGGATTTTGTTAGAAAATTCTGTTAACAAGGACGGATGGATGTTTTCATTTGATATTTAATTAAAAATGAAATTACCGATAGGCGTACAGCTGCCGTCATTAAATATGTGAAAGATGTAAAAACGTCTATTTTCTGAAGCGTGTTGTTGAAAAATTTCTTGCTATTTACGTCATAATAATACAGTGTGTCCGTAGTAAAGATCTATTCATTGATTAGTTATCTATTTGTTTCCTTTGAGGAAAGATGAAATTAGTAATTATATAGATATTAAAAGTGATTTTAAAAACTATTCGGGAGTAGATATTCGAAAAAAAAAATGTGTTGGTTTGATTTCAAGGGAAAATGCAAAATACATTTGTATATAGCTATGCATACACATATACGGTTTTCTTTCAAATTTAGTATACAAAACCGCTCACTTCCAGAACTAGATAGGGGTCACAGTGGTCTAGTGGTAAGGTTTTGACTTCGGAGCCAGAGGGTTCCAGGTTCGAAATCTGATTGCACTGAAGATCCGGGGTGTATGTGGGCCTGTGTAAGCTAAATCATACGTAGGGGACCAAACGTCCTCCCACTGGTGTGGTGCGGAAGTTTGGAGAAGGGGCGCCAGCCCAAGTGTCGTCCTTATCACCTGACCGCGGTTCAAAATTACGAGGTCCGTCCCAAAATACCCCTCCTGCTGCTTCAAAACGGGACGTTAATAGAACTGAACTGTATAATTTTTGTAACATGAAAATTTCACGTATGTTGTAACTTATGGAACGATGATGCATATTTCTTAATCTTTATAGATAAATGCTCGAATCTTTAGCAAACCGATAGAGATACAGACATAGCCACTAAGTCGTTCATGAATCTGCACAGACATTAGTACGAATGCTTTATCCACGTTCGGAAATGTAAGAAATTTCCGAGCCTATTGAGAGTGTACGATAGTATACGAGAAGTATAAGGCTCTCAGCTAGCAGTTTATATATATTGATTGTTTATAAAAGCATTGAATAAACTTCAATTAAAATAAAATCAGATTACGTAGTGTATATGTTTATTTTCACTATCTCGTTTTTCTTTCGTATTAAATCTCTTTATTCGTTACCAGTTCTCAATCGTCAATGATTTACTATATCTTTCAATTGTTTGTAGTCAACTTCTTGCTTCCTTTGTAAATTTTGAAACAGAGTAATTAATCTTCAGACTAGAGATTAGCAACTCAATTCGATAAGTTTGGCGAGAATAGTTTATGAATATAACTGCAAAATTGTAGCCAGAATTTCAGTTGGGGAAGAATGTACATATCTAAAGATATATCGCCTTTTTTCGCTTATCCTCGATAAAGTATCTTGTTTTATTATAATCGTCATGTATAGAATTAAATTAAACATTTTTATTAACCTGTAAATTAATTACACAGGTCTGCGATGAAAAAATTGTCGGTAAAGCAAGTGGTGTTTTTTATAGTTTTTTGGATGCTGATTACTGGAAAAATAATGAAAAAATTCCATCACGTACAGTTTCATCAAAAATCGCAATCTATTTTTTACGAATTTAGTATATTTCGGACCAAAAAAGTAATATTTATGAGTTCGATAAACATATTTATGGACTTAAAATAGTAAATTGGAGGATTAAACTAACAAACAAGAAAGAAGAAACTATTTCAATCCAGAATATTCCTCTGAAGTGGTAAATTGACTATTAAACACAATATTAAAGACAGAAAACCAGTTGAAACAGGATACCTCTCCTGCTTGCCAAAAAAAAAAATGTCACTTCCACTGCTTCACATAAAATTAGGTCTTATGAAACAGTTTGCCAAGGCTTTACCAAGAGAAGGTGAATACTTCAAATATTTGTGACCAGTTCCTGGGTTTATCTGAAGCAAAATTGAAGGAAGGTGTGTTTGTAGGACCAGACATCAGGAAAATGATGAAAGATGAAAATTTTGAAACTAAAATGGAAACAAACAAAAGAAAAGCCTGGGAATCTTTCAAACTAGTTTATTACTAGCTTTCTTGGAAACAAAAAGGACCCAAACTATAAATCTATTGTAGAAGAGATGATAAAAAAATTCAACATTTTAGGCTGTAGTAAGTGCTTGAAAATTCATTTTCTCGATTCGCACTTGGACTGTTTTCTTGAAAATTTAGGTACAGTTAGTGAGGAACAAGGTGAAAGATTTCACCAAGATATAAAGGAAATGGAGAGGCGATATCAAGGAAAATGGAATGTCAGCATGATAGCCGACTACTGCTGGATGCTACAAAGAGACAATCCCTGTAAAGTTTACAAGAGGAAAAGTGACAAAAAATCTTTTGAGGTAAAGAAGAAACGTTACTATAAGGACTTGTAACTTTCTACCTATACTTAACAATTACTTGAACTAGGTATAAATGTAATTTATATGGATTTATGAATTAATGAAATTTAAATGAAATGTCAAAATTTCGCGATTTCAACCGTTTCCTTCAAAATCACTTTGTAAAAAATCCTTATGTGATAGAAATAAATGGATTTCATTTTTGGAATCAGCACTAAAAATAACATAAAAATCAGTCATCAAAATTAAAACAAATTTCAAAAATTATTTTTTTGCAGGCCTGTGTCATAATTAAAAAAAACTCTAATTATGAAATCGTGGTGCTAAATTTAGTTAATATGCAAGATATGACAGATTTGGTTTATCAAAGTGCCAAGGATACATGAAGAATATACTGATAATGACAATTCTGAAACATTCGAAGAACAGATGGAAAAAAAAATGTTACTATCTTATATTGTCTGTTTTAACCCTTTGAACGGCAAAAATATTTCAGCTGAATGCTTTGCAAACCGCCTCTCTGTAGCTAAATGGTTAACGCAAATGTTTCGGAGGCGGTTTTCGGGTAATAAACAGAGAGCAACTTTCTACGACGGAGCCGGTTTTAGAGTAATAATCGAAGAACGACTTTCTGCAACGGAGCCGGTTTTAGAATAGTCATCAGAGAGCGACTTTCTACGTTTCAGCCGGTTGAAGGGTTAAAACAGGTAATATCTTTATACTGGAGGAGCGGCAGGTGGGTTGTA
Source organism: Araneus ventricosus (assembly GCA_013235015.1). Classification (NCBI taxonomy): domain Eukaryota; kingdom Metazoa; phylum Arthropoda; class Arachnida; order Araneae; family Araneidae; genus Araneus; species Araneus ventricosus. The sequence continues at coordinate 261,809 of BGPR01001306.1, read as the reverse complement.
CGGCACAAATATAGGTCTAGGTCTATTTCTGAGGCTGTATTCATCAATATGCTTCCGTATCCACGGCAGATAGGTTGCGACTCTGGTGTAGACTCCTGGGAACCCTGGTTCTGCACATCGAAAACCAAAGGAGATAACACCCACCAGGGCCCAACGGTCCTTACTAAATTCTCGAAGCAATGGACCTCCAGAATCACCCTGAAATTGTAACAGACCATGAGTTCAATGCAGGAAGATCTGGCAATATTTTGTCTACACCTAACTTTTTCTTCTTGAAATAGTTAAAAGCAAATTAATTAGACTGAAACTCCCATCAGCTCACTGAACCATAAAACTATTTTACTTACACAAGCTACCATATGATCTGTCATTTGGTATTTTTTTTTATAGAAATGTTTCTAAAAATGCTAAGAAAATTACTAAGAATAAGTTTTCTTATTCCAAATCATTAATACTTTAATTAAAAAATTCCTGATATTCATTTTTATGAAAAAAAAATTAATTACAGATAACAATTCCTGAACACCACAATTTAAAGAAAAGTCTGATAATATTAAAATAGATTTAATATTCAAGTTTAATATATTTTGCTTAACATCGCAAACAGTGGGAAAATGAAGGAATATTACCCCTACTGTAACTGTATTGTTCATTAATAATATCCGGTGGTATTACCGAACTCAAGAGATGCAAAATAAAGTGAAATAAGGAGATTTTCTGAGAGCAGTGTCATGTTTGTTATTTATTATTACCTATACATTAACGTTACAGTACACCCCTGATTCCAGAACATGAGCTCCGGTTCGCAGTTGGAGTGGGTGTACGTAGATAAAGATAAGCTAACTCCCCAAATAAAAGGGCACCCGAGGCCCCTCACCAGAAAACCGCCCCCGAACAATCTTTATTTGATAAAAACAAAATATATTACATTCACGTACAAAATTAATGGAATGCAATACGATTCAAAGTTTACAAAGTTTTACATTGAAGATTTACAGCTGCAATCAGGAGACACTATTACCTATGCACGAAAGGCGAGTGTTTGGATTCCAAAATGTATCGATGTCTGCATGACCTTTTTTCTGTAATTGCGGATGCCCAAATTGAAAAGAATGGCATGACTCATTTACATTTGCTGACTAACATTCAAAAATCTTTTGTATTATGAGAGAGATGATATTAAATGACTGCTATTCTCATATATTGTAAAATCTAGGTAATGAAATTATCTTCAGGCCAAGTAATCATAAAAAGAGAAATTTGTGGGAGGATGACATTTTCTCGGTGCATCGAATTACATCAGAAAGGCTACATCATAGTGATGCTCATATTTCATTTTCAACAACTTGCATTACTAGAGGGAGTAAAAGTAACGGTCCAACTCGAATTAGCAATTTTTTCAATAGGCATTTTGCAAGATTAAGCCATTGATGTATTTTTCAATAGGCATTTTGCAAGATTACATTGGTGTAATTTACCGACCTGGGTTTTAAGGCTATTTGTAAAATTGAACAGAAAGCACAAAAATACTAAGCCTAATTGTTTTCGTGCTTGATATATGTTATAAATTAGTAAATATTTCTTATCTTTCGAGGCCTTTCTTTTTGGTTAACAAGTTCAGAATACAGATTTCTAGAAAGAATTTAATTCTTTGAATTTAAAACATCAGTTCTGTTTGCAGGGATCCTCATCTAGACTCCTGTATGCATTGCAAGAAAGCAGATAGAGTTTCAGATACAGGACTTCGAAAATTATTCCAACTCATTCTGTTAAGTTCTGGGAAATTTTGTACACTGTCACTTGCAAAAGTTGAAAACAAGTCACTGTCGATAGGAATTTAGACTTTAAATCTGCTTTTAAACCATGAAATTTTTTTCATTGGTGCTCCTAGTATTGTCAGTGAACTATTGCATGATTAAAGCTTCAGGCTGTGCTGAGGAAATGATGACATGAAATCAGGAGGTAAAAAAAGTTTAAGAAATAAAGGCTATCTTGAATTTGAATATTACTGAAATATTAATTACAATAGTATTCTAGTTTAAATGGGGGGAAATAAAGATTTATCTACCCTCTGGGGTCGAAACAATGGGCGGCTGTGAGAATGTGCCTGTCATCTATGACAGTTCCTCCACAAAAAGGCCTCTGTGCGTTCCTGTTATATATTCCAACCTGTAAGAAAGAATACAGAAAGTCATTACACAGGGTAGTTCAAAATTTAACGCAAAAATTGCTAGGTGAATAAGTATTCAAAATTTTCTCGCATTTTATATTGGTTAATAATATTAAATGTGAAAAAATAAAAATTGATTAATAATATTAAATAATATTAATTATAAAATATTGATTCATATATAAGTAATATGCTATTATTTTATTAGTTTCTTAAAACATTTTGATGAAACATAGCTATTATAAGCAACGTTACTTAATGTTTCTCATTATTGTAGTGCACATTTTATTAGGGTCTAATTCAGTTTATTCCTGTCGTATTTAAAAGAAATTATATTCTGAAGTTATGTTCTCATAATTTTTAAATGTATTGACTTTCTGCTAGTGAGTTCTTCCTTATATTAGTCTATTTTATAAGGCTAATATAAGCGAAGATCTGCAAATATTTGGAGATCAAAGCTGGTTTTGGGCAGTTTTGGAAAGGCGCAGTAACGAAACTGTTTTCAGTCGTCAGTCTTATATTTCAAATACTGAGCTGATTACGGCCTTATCCTTATTTTTTCGACGTTTGAGTTCTCGAGGCTCAGGTTGCGCGCGTAATGTGAATGATTGTAATTGATTTAATATTTCAAGCTTGGAACGCCAGTTCTTTAAATTTTCTTGAACGACTAAACGACTTTTGTGTATAGTCAAATAAATTATTTTTGATATTAAATCGACTATTTATTTAGTTTGATGCCACACCGCCTAAGAGGTAGGCATTGTCTGCTACCATTATTGTCGAATGTCCTAAATCTCACAACAACAACAAAACAGTTTTAAAAAGCTTTCCTATTCCGTACGCAACGTCTTTTACCCGTGTTTCGGTTAACCCAGTTCTGTTAATCGGGGTTTTATTGTAAGACTTTCCAAGGAAAATATGTTCATGTTTGCTATATACGAAGAGATAGTGATGTTGACTTCATTTGCGAGTTTAATGCCCTGTTTTGAAACTGCACTAGGGCTACTTCAGAGAAACATCAGGTATATTTCCACTATGCGCAACAGTTCTGATTAAATGTTTATTCTGTCTACTTGCTTTCCTTGGGAGTCTAATTAATATTGCAGCGAAATTCAAAATACCGATCAGCGTTCCATATTCTGTATTTAAATCCTCCAGGCATTAGTTCGATAAAAGTAATAATTTCTTTTTCGGAAGAAACCTGTTTGGGGCACTTTTTTCTAACATTCTTTTTGTATGTGTCTCCGCAAGATGTGTAATATTTCTGGTAGAATTTCTTTTGTACGATAACTAGACAGTCCAGTTTTAAGGAGTTTTTATTGCATCATTATAACAATTTCTCTCCGTCTGATAAAGCTAAGCATTTGAGCGCAGAAATTGATGAAGAAGTATAACAGCCCATTCTCACGGTGTGCATAGGCCAGTAAATACAAAAAAAAGATGCGTCCGTATATTTTATTATGACAATTTGTACAGAAGCTTGATATCAACTTTCGAATTCTTAATAGCAAAAATCCCCACAACTCAGTGGGTAAAGATCAAGTTTTGCCCTGTGGAGGCTTAACCTTAATAGCTTTATGTTCTGATCAGGCCAGGTCAGCAGTTTTTGAAACCTCGACCCTGGATGGAGCCGGCAATTAAGACAAAATATCTTTATTGATCCAAATTCAAACAATATAGTTTAAATCTATGCAGAGTCTCAAAACGCCACACTTTGCATGAATATGAAGTTTCCAAAGCGCCTGCATTCTATTTGTTTTTATTATCATAATCTTTTATCTCTTTTTCGAAGTATTTAAAATTTAAATTTTTAAAAAAGTAAAGAAATTAACATAAAAGCATTATGGAGTTTTAGACCCGCCCCGTTGTAATCAATGAATTTTGCATTTGGTAAGAAATTTTTTTTAAAAGCAAGCTTTACATAAAGACTCTCACATTAGTGATTATTGACCGAGAGAAACGAGGTCCTGTTTTAACTCGTCCGAGCGACATTTCTTCCGTTAATCTGCAAATTTGTTTGCTACGCAGTCACGGCCGAACATGTTGTTCGATTTTCTTTGAATTTGGCATGCATATTCCTTAAAATCATTAAAAACGACGTATATATATATATATAAGAATTTTATTTTTTGATTCCTTTCAAAATGGTGGCCGTTTTATTGGTTTCGATGTTTGGCGAGTCAATGGTGAGTTTGGCACCATTAAAACATTTGAGTCATTTTGGTGACTTCAAGAAATTTAATTGCTATACTTGTGTAAATAATGGTCATGCGAAAAAAAAATGGCTAAACTTTTAAATACTGTGATGAAGTGCAGATCTTAGATTTATGTCTGGGCGCGAGGGCTACTGCTCACAGATCTGCTGGTTACTCAGTGTTCCATTTTATGTTCCATATATAGGTATATCACAAAGCATAGTATAATATACTTAAATACTCACCATCCATGACCATTTTTGGTTGGCCGGTGTACCGCCCACTACAACTATTTTCGGGGGAATCGTTCTACCTGGCAAATCTGGACTAGCAAAATCAGTGTTGCGGATTGCACTTTCCGGAATATCTGACGAAGGATCTACCTCTCTAAAACCGCAATCTAAAGTAAAAGAAATGGTTAGCACGTATTAATACAGAGATATAAGTGATCATTATTCCACCAAAGTGTTTCATCAATAGCGTCATTAAGTACATTTTAAGAGTATCAGAAAACAAAACAAAAACAAATAGTATTCTTCTACTAGTTTTAAGCTTAAATAGACCCTTATGCTACTATTGATTACATCAAAGTTCGGAACTTTCCTTTTCTTGCTTTGTTTGTTAGTAGAGTGTTGCAAAACCTGTTTTGTCTTAATTGTGAGTTTCCTTGGTAAGTATATCAAGCAAAGTCCTCTTTAAATTTCAAACCAGCAATTGTGACACAAAATAAGGAGCCATAATGTAAAAGAATTTTATATTATGAATAACGGTTTGAATGCTTTTTAATTACAATGGAATTTAGTAGTATAAGTATTTTTTGTAAGTACAAAATCACGTATTGCATTAGTGGAGAGATGAAACTTCGATCCTAAAATGATGACAAAATATACCTATAATGTGGTGTTATTTCTTTCTTTCATTCTTTTTTTTTTCAGACAATTTAGTTTATAATTGATAGCTTTTATTAGACAAAGACATGATACTGTAAAGACTATCAATAATGATTGTGCATTGAAAGTACAAAAATATATATTTTATAATCGTATTTGCCTGTTTCTAAAACTCATGGGTAGAATTTATTTTAGAGAGATATATATATCAGTAAATAAGCATTTGCAAATAACTTCAAGTTTTAGAAACTATTGTCATTAAATTTTTTTTGGAGATTCTCATGCTGATTTCTGACACCTATTGACAGTAAGAAAGCTTATTTTTAATGATTATTTTGCACACCTAAAATGGAGTGCATCTTTTTCCATATAAATTGAGTGAATGAGATGGTTGAAAAAAATGGGACTTCTAGTCCGAAACATCGTAGCATGATAATGATTTAGGGGTCTATTCTGGTACCCCCGGTTGGGTTCCGTTGTTAACGTGCGGAACCCAACCCAACCAGGGGTACCAGAATAGACCCCTTTGGCTTGATTCCTCTGTCTTGCATTCATCTAGTTTGATTGCATCATCTATTACATTCTGGGCGTAACGATGTTTACATTCCGCAATTTACAGAAAGAATGACAGCCTAAAAACTGTATTGAGTTAATAAAAGTGAAAGTTCTGTTTGGACGATTTTTATGTAACGATTTTGACGCAATAATTTTTACATCACGCAATTTACAGGAAGAATACTCCTTCCCCCTCTGAAAACATAATCATGTTAATAAAAGCGAATGTAAAAATTCTGCTTTAGAATTAATGTCTAAATAAAGAATTTTTTTATGACAATGTTGACATTGGCAAAAACACGCGAATGAAAGATCTGATGAAACTATACAATTGGCTTTAATTTTATTGCAATAATAAAAGGCATTGTTACAATTTTAGTTTAAAAGCAATTTTGAAATATTTATTAACATTAAAAAATTGCTCGGTGATAAAATGCATCACTGAAAAGCTATTTTTTAAATTTTCAAAGTGGTGAGAAAAATATTTTTGTGCGATAATACGCCCCGAAGTTATTGAGGAAAAACATTAAAATTTTGATTAGTTTTTAATTCATTAAAAACAAATTAAAATTTTGAAAAATTCTTACTTAGTGTGCACCTACTACCCAGAAAGTAACTACCTGCCAAATTTGGTAGCTCTAGGTCGAACGGTTTGCTCTGTAGAGTATTGTATTCCGAGTATCACTCATCAGTTTTTACGACTTTTTGGATCACTCAGGTTACAGAAAGTATACTAGTCTAAAAACATTAACATGCTAAAACAATTTAGTCCTTCAGCTATTTTTACTATTCTGATAATCATAGCATTTTTATTTGATAAATTTTTTAGGCTGGCATACTTTCTGTAAATTGCAAGATGTAATCTTGCCGTTACGCAGAGAATGCTACTCTCTATAGGGACTTTTAGACCTAGAGCCAATAAATTTGGCACGTTGTTAAAATCTTGGGTTACATTTTTAATTAGTTAGAGATTAATAGAAATGTTAACTTTTTCCCTCAGTAACTTCGGAACATGCTATCGTACTAACAACATTTTAACACCACTTTAAATTTGAAAAAAATAGTTTTCCAGTAATATCAATTTTACACCTGTACAATTTATTTAGTTTAAATAAATTTTTAAATTTTATTATCAACACAATTTGTAACAATACTTTTTATTGTCGTATAGGAATTCAAACCGATTTTATTGTTTCATCAGACCTTTCACTCCCGTGCTTTTGCCAATATTAACATTATCATAAAGTAAAAAGCCTTCTTTGGACATTAATTCTAAAGCAGAATTTTAATTTTCGCTTTTACTAATATAATAAAGTTTTCCGTGGGATGTTCTTTTTGTAAATTGGGTGATGTAAAAATCGTTATGCATAGAATGCAACGTCTGATGCAACCAAGTAGAAGAATCAAGCCTAAAACATTATCATGCTGCGATGTTTCGGATTAGAGGTCCGAAATTTAAGATCTTTTTCATGTATGTTGTGGTACAACCTTCCTCTACGTTTTTTTCCCTGCGAATAAACTAAGAAATTTAATTATCAGTTTCAAGATATTATCATTATATTTTTGAGGATTAAATAAATAGTATTTAATTGTGAATCATTACAAAAATTTATAGAGTCTAAAACAATGGAGAGATATCTTATCTGACAGTATGATCACCAACTACGACAATATCCAGTTATCTGTCAACATGTACCTCACCTACCTCAGAAGTTTTGGCTGCAGCTATGGAAGGCCTGCGCCTAATATCTTGATATCACCTGCAATGATTACTCGATTTTCTCAAAATGAAAGAAATTTTGGGATTAAAGAAAATTTCTCACGACAGAACCAGAATGTCTAGAAATTTGTAATCTTATTTTCCGAAAGAATTTGGGCTATAAATGTAAAAAAAGGGAATTTGTCTTCTGCCATGCATTCTTAGGACCTTTATATACCCATGTAAAATTCGCACTGCAGTAAAAGAAAATACTTTGTCCGTCGCATGTACTCACTTGAGGAAGATTCATTGGATCTGCAAATCCACAACAAGCTGCACTCAGTCGAACCTATGATTAGTTTACAGCTTGTTATATACGACTTGTTATATCAGTCAGTTGGCTTGATTTCAAACTGCTGCGTCTTCACCTTGGTTATATTAGCGTCACCCAAAGGTGTGTGCTGAGCGAAGTCCAATGAGTGCTACGCTCTTCATTGGTTTCGTTTATTTCATTTGAGGCTCCTTTTTTTTTTTAATAATCTTTTCTAATATTTTAACTCATCAATTTGGCTATGCGAGACAGGAAATCTATTCAAATACTTTTAAATTTTAAAAGCCATTACATTTAATATAGATTTTGATATTTTAAGACATTTATTGAAATAAACCTCTTATGGATTCTATTTTTTATCCATATTGAAGATATAATTTTTACATCACTTTCTGTAAAATGCTTTATTTGTTATAAATGGTCGTTCTGTATCCACTTTACGATTGGGGCCTTATGGCCAGACACGGCTCTAGCTCAATTGAACCTTTCCAATGGATCAAACGCCCATGTAAAAGCAAGATCTCTTTAAGCCAAAGCAGTTTTGTTGAAAGAACTTCCTTTCTCGCTTTAATGAACACATATGCTCTACTTTCCTGAAGCTCTAATGTATTGAACATTAAATATACATGAAAAGTATTCGTTGTTGTAGTCGTTAAATAACAAAAGCAGGCCGAGTTATATTCTAATTTTCATTTTATTATGGGAGAGTGACGGAATGTACGTACATCTCAGTCGAAGTTTTTAAGCCAAAAGAGAACAGAAAATCCCTGCTTTTTCCCAGGGAGGTATTTAACATACAGACACGTGATCAAAGTGAAGGAAATAATAGCTATTTTTAGTATATTACGTAAGTGTTTTAGGGAAAATGCATGGCGGCAATAAGACGCTATTTCGCGATTTGTGTGCGCGTGGAAACGATTAAAATATTCTTTTAGTAATAAATATGCCAAAACGAGAGATATAATATACCTCTAGCGCGGGAAATAGAACGAAACTGGAGTTTAAGAAAAGTGATTTTGGAATACATTAAGACTTTAAACTATATAATATTAGAATTTGAAATAAAATTAAGTGAGATTATTACATACATATTATATAGCCTTATTTGAAAAAAATGGTTAAGAAAAAACGATATACATTTACAGCATCTGATAATAAAAAGACAGTATGTCTTTTGTAAAAGTGAAATATGCTTTAAAAAACTCATACTTCCTGCACTAGTAAGACTGATTATCAGGGGTTTCCTCACTATGTTTGGTTGGAGTTTTACTGCATCGACAGATGGCGATTTCCTTTCAACAAAAGTTGGTATTTCTTCCTCAGTCTCCTGAATTTCTTCTTGGTTAGCAGGAGTTTCATCTTCTGTAGGGAATAAATCTTCGTCGTCATGTAATTGTTCTTGATGAATATAGCGAGGACAGCACACTAGTGGCGTCTTATTCTTCCATCCACAAATCTTGGGTTGTATGCCAGCATTGAATAAGGTCCAGGCAGCTGGACAATGTGTAATTATGCAACAACTGTAATCCTCCGGAGGACATTTGCTTATTTTTTGGTTCTCATATTGTACTTTAGCCCCATCAACCACCGAAGCAAAGACCGTCAATGCTAGACAGAAAAAAGAAAAAGGATTAATAATTATCTGATAAACATGCACTAATTGCTATGTAATAATTATCTGCATACACAAGGTATATACAGAGATATATGAAGGAAAGATACTTTTATCCAATTCTATCCTAATTCTATCCTTTGTATATCTTGCAGAGGTTCAGCAAATTAAATAAAAGATGGAAAAAACGGTGAAAGGGAAAAGAACAAGGGGTAGGGGCAAAGTCTGAAATGTTTCTTAATCGCCATTATAAAATATCACAAAAATGTTGCTTCTCATGATAGTTGTAACAGATTTTAAAATTCAGTGGGTTTGTATAGCTTACACATGTTGCATTTATTTGACCTCTCTCCATTTAATAAATAAATACTGCAATTTTAATTTTTTATGATTTTTAATTCGCTGAATTTTTATTTCCTACACGGCAATGTATTTGACCGAGCGGCGCGAGGTCTACGTTTTAACTCCAGCATTTGGCACTTTGTCTGCCTGTAAATTTGTTATGCGATTACGACCAAATGTGTTGTAAGGTTTCCTTCAAATTTGACATAAACATTTCTTGAAGCAATAGAAAACGATGCATATGTTTTATTTCTTATTATTTTAATTCGGTAATAAAATAATTATTCTAATTATATATAATTATTATATTAATTGGTAATAAAAGATTCAGTGGGAATAGAACGTTAAGATTATGACATCAGAGTTGTAAATAAACACAGTTCGTTTATTGCTATGTATCCGCATTTCGCTAAATAAATATTATCTATTTTTATAATCTTTGGCTATCTTTTAGTTCTAAATTTATATTTAAATTCATTCACCATCTAAATCATTTCTTTTATACCTTATATGGCGCAGTAATTAATTTAAAGAACTTTAAAAATTCGCTTGTAATGGTTAAGCCTAAATGGAATTATCAGCCGTTTTTCGCCAAGAAATGCGATCTCAACAAGATAATTTCGCCTGCCTTATAAATCGCCTGATCTCCATAGCAACGCGCTTATATATATATTGCCAAATTGTAATATTTATCGCCAAGTTATTTTGAGTTCCTTCTTCTTAGTTCTAACGAAGTGAGTTGGAAAAAATATTTTAATTTGATGCCTATTTAATAGTGAAATTTTCTCGATGATTTTTTTAAATAATTAATTTAAGGATTAAATTTTTTCTCTGTGATTTTCAAAATATTTCGATATGCCGTCTAAAGATAAGCGATGTAAAAGAGATAGAGATGTTTTGTTAATTCAGCAGATTGCAAACCATTGTATCCATATTAACTCCAAATTTGTCGCACCTTAAGAATTGTGCTAGACTTTTGTATACCAGTGTATCTCCTAGAGAGTCAAATTACGATCTTCGATGTCCCTACAAACAATACTGTCTTCACAATGAATAACATTTGCTAAGATTTAAAAAATGCAATGAAGAGAAAATCTTCGATTTTTTTTTATTTAGGGTGGGGGAACGAGGTCTACTGTTCACAGAACTACTAGTATATATTGTTTTCGTTTGTCCATCAAAGGCATCTCGGACATGTTTCGTATAAATCATGCGAAATGATATTTCATACGCTTATTATTTTCATATTCCAATATTTGAAGTACCCTGTAAAACATAGATGTTTAGATGTTTTGTGGCACAAGGGCATTAGTTTGGCTATTATGCGCCAAACGAAAGTGAAAGTGATATCAACGTAAAAAAGAAATTAAAACAATGCTGTAATGATAGAAACAAAAAGGTACTAAGTTAAATAAAACCATTCTTTATATGAGTGAACAAAATTTTATGGGTCTAAGAAATGCAAAAATTTGAACATGAAGTGTTTCACCAAGTACATTCGCTAAGGAAATTGAAGGCGTTTTAAAAACTGCAAACAATGAGTATTAAAGTTTGGGCATTCTGAAAGTATATGGCGGACTGACAAGTGACAATTACATCGCGAGCACAGTTGTGGTTCCTCTCCAAGCAACAAGTGAAGGTGGGTAAATTTGGTATGTCCAATGCGCAAACGAGTTATAAGATTATCGGCTTTCCTATCCGCTAAAGAGGGCCAGGGTTCCACAAGGGGTTTCACAGCATGAAATTTGTTACTAGTCTTCGAATCCCACTGCTCCTTCCATTTGGAATGAATTTCCAACTTTCGATTTGGAAGCCCTGTCTGCCTGCTCGTTACCCACAATTCCAACATGAAATGGTATCCAGCATGAGATGGTAATAGTAAAATCTCGTGAAGTGAGTTTATTAAAATGGACAAAAATATTTAAAACCAAAGGATGATTATGAGGTTGAGGATGAAATAATTTTAGGGATTGTAAAACACTAAGATAATCTGTATAAATAATAAAATTTCTTTGCAACCTTTCAGAAATTTATTCTATATGAAATAAAACAGCCATTATCTCTGCTATGAAAACAGAACAGGAAGGATGAAGTTTAAAAAGGAAAAGATTTTTCTAGGAAAATAGCAACAAAAGAGACACGAGTAGCTGATTTTGATCCATCTGTATAGATTGGAATAAATTATTGGTATTACTGCCTGTGTTCAAAGAAGATTTTTTGGTTAATAATATCTGCTGTATCAAGTTTTTTAAAACTTTCAAAAGGGTTTAGACACTGTAGGCTAAAAATTTTCCAAGGAAGGGAAATTATTTTTTGTCTGCGGAGTTGTATGAAGATAAAGTAGATTTAATTCTGAGAGAATGTGTTGAATTCATAAGAATTCAACACACACAAAAAAAGCACAGGAATGAATGATTTCCTAGCCTCCTGCAATCGGACTAAAAATGGTCGAAGTTTAAAATCATAAAAAGGATGATTCGTGTTTGACTTAATTCGAAAATAATAGTTCAAAGACAGCAGCTATCTTCTTAGTTCAATGGTTGGTTCAAAACAATTGGCATAAAGGCTTTTTGCGGGAGATGTCATAAGGCTCTAGAACAGAGTCTGAGAGCTGTGTGATGAACCGGGTCCAGTTCTTGTAAAACACTTTTTCTAGCCGGTCCATAAATTGCACATCCATAATCCAGCTTAGAGAGTATCGTGAATTTATATATTTTAAACATAGATGTTCTATCAGCTCCCCAAGCTGTAGTCGATGACTTTCAAAATATCAAGGGATTTTTCACACTTTTTACGCAATTGTATTATGTGTGGAAGAAAGAAGAACTTCTTATCAAAAATTACGCCTAAGAATCATATTTTATTCTGAAATGGGAACATTTCATCATTCAGTTTCAATTTAGGGTCAAAATGAAGACTGCATTTCCGACAAAAATGGACAGCATCAGTTTTCGATGCAGAAATAGTGAAGCCATTTGTGTTGGACCATTGCGTAATATTGTTCACAGCTATCTGTAGTTGTATGTTATAAAATTCATGTTCATCCCTGTACAAGAGATGTACAGGTCGTCGACGTACAAGAAACTTTTCACGCAAGCTGGCAATTGTTTTAAGATATTGTTAATTTTTTAAGATAAAAAGTGTACGCTTAAAACACAACCTTGAGGAACACCTTATAAGCCGGAAAGCTCAGATTCAACTTTGACCCGAAATTTCCTGAGTCGCAAAAAGTTCTTTATAAAAATGTAAAGGTTTCCTCTTAATCCACCATCATGCAAATCTTTTAAAATACTATATCTCCAGGTCTTGTCGTATGCTTTTTCGACGTCGAAAAAGACGGCAACTAAGTGCTTTTTCTACAAAAATGCGAGCCGGATATCTATTTCAAGGGCAAGAAGGGTGTTGAAGCCCTCCGACCTCTCCAAAATCCACTCTGAGATGGGTGGATAAAATTATTAGTCTCCAGGTAATAAATTAGTCTGTGATTTATTATTTTTACAGATACAAGAGGCCAAAACAATTGGGCGATAGTTTGATGAATTAGTCGGATCTTTGCCTGGTTTCAACAAAGGAATTACTATTGCCTACTGGAGGAAAAATAATGTTCTTGCCAAATGCGATTATAGAGATATAATAAGCTCTCCTGCGACTCTTTTGTCAAGTGTTTGATCATGGAGCAACTATTATTGTCTGGTCCGGGAGAAGAATCATGAACATTAGACAAACACGACTGCAATTCCAAAAAATGTAAGGTCGCAATTGTAGGGTTGGTTAGCTTGAGAATGAAAATTTAACTTTTGTTTTTCTGCATTCTTTGAACTTTAAAATCGGAAGAGGGTAATTTGAGTTAAAGTTGAGGCTATGGAATTTTCTATGCCCTTTAAGGGTGTTATTATGCTTCCGTTGTCATTTAAAACAGAAACGGCATTAGGATGAGAGGACCTGAAGTTTTTGTTTTTACTTTGTTCTATAGATGACGGCTAGATATTGTAGAGGTGATGCTAGAGACAAATTTTTACCGTGAAATTCTTCTACTGTGTTGCTGTGTCCTTCTGGATATTGCCTTGGAATTCTTAAAATTGATAAAATTTTCAGTTGTAGGATACATGCGAATGACATCCCAAGCCTTCCTTGTCCTTTTTTAGGCGTGTTGCCAATCAGCATCCCACCATGGCTTGTTTTGATTCCTCCTAGTGCCAGATGTTTTTGGAATGGAATTATCTGCTGCCTCAATTAGAATGTTTACAATATGATTTAGTGCTTCCTCTACGGTGGAAGATTTAATTATATCAGAATTGATATTAGCCAGAGAAGTGAACTTAGCAAAACATAGAAATCGATGCTCCCAGAACCGAAAATGAACCGATTGATATGGAACTTAGCATGCTAAGATGTTTAGACAACATACAAATTATATAAAATTTGATATTCTATGAATGAATAGTTGGTGCTCCAGAGCGTCGAAACTGCCCATCCATTAGCTGTGTTCAAGGAACGATTCTTGACCTGGTAGATAAAATTTCTGTTGTATTTCTATTTCACCGGCCTCGACTTAATAATGCTTGCCGACAGCCTCGTGCTCATTATTAGAGTTTGAGGGAGGTCGAGCCATCGAATCGAAAGTGGTTGGACGGGCATATCGAAGAACAGTTTGACATTCGGGTCGCAGCGATTAGATGATGTTAATAGGAGTGCGTGAACAACAGCAAATTTCATCTTCAGAATGGAAATGGTCGACCTAGAGCAACAACAGAACGGGAAGATATACGATCGGCTATCACAGCACCAGATTAACTACTAGCAATTATCCGACGTGTTACCCATACACAAATTACTAACAGGACCATTGACAGACGACTGAAAAAGCGGAGTCTACGGAAAGGAGGATGTGAAGACATGATGGAGAAAAAAGGAATCGAAAGAAAAACATTATTGGAACCATATTAAGAAAAAGATACATTTTATCTATAAAAGAGCAAAAGTCATCGTGAAAAATATATACTGTCGGTATCTACTATTAATATAATCGAAAGTGTGTGTATGTCTGTTAGAAGTGAGCGTGGAAATGTTCACTTCTGTGCTATTTTTTGAAATTTTAATTACTTAAAAATCAAGCAAATTTTTTTTGGGGGGGCTTTGTCGTTAATTTTAGGAAATATTATCACACAAAAATGATATTTATATCATCTTAAAATTTAAAAAAATCATCTTTTTAATGATACCATTTGAATTGCTATGTAATTTTTGCTTTTATTTTGATAATTTTTGAAAATTATTTCTATACCTAGTTTGCAACATTTTTTTCCATCGTTGCAACAAAATTTAAACCGTTTTCATTGTTTCTACCCATTTTTTTATACGTGTTACTCTTCCATTGTTGGAAGCTAAAAAATGAAGATTCCGTTTGTTTTTCATATTCTTTGGCATTGCTGTAATGAATTTTTGCTTTCTTATTTTATTAAATAAAATTTTTATGGAATATATTAGCAGAACTCTATAAGATATTAAGTAATATATTCGATATGCTGAAAGATTATACTTGCTATTCTCAAATTTTTTATCAGCATATTTCAGCCCAGCTAAGATGTTGTTAAACATGCTCAATATAATATAAATAAAATAAAATGTCCCATCTTAACGTTGGCATCAGTTGCGCATTTCATATGAGGAATAAGAAAGTGAAGTTATAGAACCACGTAAGACAGCTTGCAATTAGAAGTTAATTACTTGTACTGTCATATTTTTCATGTGACTAATAGGCAACCTCACATCGCTACTAATAATAACGGAGGATATGTGTCTGTGTGTGGTGGCGCTCTATAGGACAGACCGCTGGACCTAGAGCTACGACATTTGGCTCAAACATACTTTGAAGGGTGGGAATGTGCACCTCGGAGCCCTTTTTTCAAATATTAATTAAATAAAAATTAAGCGAAATTTTGGCTTTTTTTTCCTAATAAATTGTGAAAATATTACAACACAAAAATCATTTTCACACCATCTGAAAGTGCACAAAATTACCTTTTTAATGACATTAATTAAGTTTCTGTACAATTTTTCTTTAATTTTAACAAATTTTTAAAAATATTTTTAGGCATAATTTGCGACAATACTTTCCATTGTTGCAATGAAATCCAAACCGTTTTCACTGTTAAAACAAATATTTATTTGAGTCTTTCTCTTCCATTGTTGAAAACGAAGGCAATATATCCTAATGCATTTTCTCTCCGCTTTTTTATTCGACCAGTTTTTCTGGAAATCTGTAAACAAAGTCCTCGAACATAGTAAATATATCAGGAAATTTATCCAATAAGCTGAATGATTATGGTTGCTGTGTTTTAGTTCTTTTTATCAGAATATGTGGCACTCCATTTTAATATTCAAATCAAATGCAAATTTTGCAGTATGAATAAGGAAGTGAAATTGGAGCCGACAACTTACAATTAGATGTTACATGACACGGACAGTTTCTTGAGCCCATTAGAGACGTTCATGTAGACAATAAACAGAAGATGTGCAAAGCTTTTAACTGAACACGGATTAAATGCCTATCGCAATTTGAAGTTTAAAATTACTTCGTTAAGGGAACTATGAATATCAACTGAAATTATATTCCCGGCGAATAAGTTGGTCGCCGAAGCCGGCTAGTATACACGGCAGAGAACTGGTGAAAGGCTACTAAAATAACGAGGTTTAAATATCTGTCACTAAAATGTCATGTAAAAATACCATAAATATCAAGTTATTCAAAGAAATATTTAATTGCATTGATTAAACACAGCCAATGTTCCCGACGAGCAAGAGGGTGGCCAGAAGTGTCTAGAATTAAATATATTCTATATATTGCTCAATATGCAGATTGTAAGTGTTTAATACCAGTATGCATAGGTTAGTGACACAAAAGACCTTTAGATACTTAATATTTAAAATTTCAAAATTTAATGAAGGATGAAAATTCGATAACTTCAAGCGAGTAAAACTAATATTGAAAGTTGTGCTACAAATATTTGAAGATTGGAAACAACTGTTTTAGCTGATTTGATTTATTTTACGTTGTGAAGACACGATTCTTGCAGTGTACTGTACTTTCCAGATAAGTTAAGTGGATTTCTACAATTTTTAAATAATCCAATGCAAAACTGATGTGAACACTTATTATACGAAACAATTTTAATGGAAAATAAGTGATAATTAATACTTACTTAATAATTTTAGAAGTGACCAATACATCCTTTAAGACTTTTTAGTCGCCTTGTTCTTTGTTAGAAGAGAATAACAGGCCAACGGATTGTCTTAGTCATCCAATGTCTTCCAGATGTGCACTTCGGGTTTCTACTCGGAGCGTTTAGTTGTGGTCTGTTACGTTATGTGTGGCATCTTATGTTGTGTTTTCTTTTTGATGTTTAGTTTCTTTTACTGCAATGCAATTCTCTTTTCTCTCCCTTTTTTTTCTGGTAAGGCCAACTGAGTGACGATGATTTAATTCGTGAAAAACCAGTTTTCTTGCTTCACGAATAGAGCAAGTCTTTAAACGGTAAAATATAGGAGTTGACTGTTTGAAACACACTCAGTTTTGCTGTTGGTGCGCCATTAGAGCTAAACGTTCGAGTTCGTACAGAAGAAAGAAAGGAATGCGCAATCTGAGCTTGATATCTGTATAGAAACTGAAAATTTGTCATTATATGCCGTTTTCTCCCTCTTCCCTTCCTTCCTTTGTTCTTTCTATTTGTTGTTGAAATCAAAACTATTTTGCAGATGTTTTTGGAATTATATGCAATTCTTCTGAAGTTCCGGGTTAAAGGCCGTGTGGTATTTGAAATAGATACTTCATCTAGCAATCTAATCGCTTTGAATAATTAATTTGTCGAATTTTCAATTTTTTTAATGAAAAAATATTGGTAAAAATTACAGTTTTTATTTGTGAATACGGATACCGATGAAGGGTTATAAAGTAAGATAGTATTCTGATTTTGTACTCTCTATTAAATGATCGGATATTTAAGCTGCTAAAAATGTTGCACTATAGTTGATTTTTTTAGCATTTGATACAATAAGTTATAATGTTATAATTTAAAAATATTACTGTAAAGCATGCCTAATATCAAATAAACATCCGAATAAGTAACACGTAAACAAAATATTAACAAATTTCAGAAGCTGAAGGTTTGGTTGAAGAAAATCCAATATCCCCTATTCTGTTTATCGGAAATATGTGAAAGTGATACCAATGATTCGACGAGATCTATTCAAAGAATGGACACGAAAAGATTCAAAACTACAAAAGTTCAAAGTTTGCATGAAATCATTTTTAATTGTCACATGACACGGGTGAGACGGGGATTTGACATTTTATAATTTCAATGAAAATCGTAATCGGATACAATGGATTTTGTTGTCCTCATTATATATATATGAATGACTACTAATATATGTACACTAATATATATGAAAGAAAAAGGGTTAAAGAAGCAAACAGAGAACTTTTCAACTGCAAAATAAAGCAAATATAAAAATAAACAAAACACGGGGAATGCATTTTTGCAGCAACTTATTTCCACAGTGCAGATGTTTTGAAAATGTTATTTTTAAAGGATTAAAATTGAATGAAAATAATTGCGATACGCGATAAGAAGTCAAGGTTGCTTCTGCAGCGGAAAAGATCTAAGGTTTCTCTTTACCGAAACACCAAACTCCATGTAATCAAAAAGGAGAAAGACAAAAGTCGAGAAGAAGTTCAGATTATTAAAATACAGTTAAAAATCATGACGTCATATTAACAAAATGTACAAGAACATATAAAAATAATACAAAAACATATGAAAAGGAACAAAATAGGCAGGTAATAAGCTAGTAAAATTCGTACTTCTTAAACCAGGCTGGGTAGAGTCCGAACCGAAGATATCAGCTGCTTTATCTGTTGGTGATATTACGAAAAGCTCCAGTAATTTTTTAAATATTCTCTTTTGTTGTTTAAAGATGTGACAGTAGACATCTAATAAAGAAGATATATTTTTTACTGGTTTGAAGATAAAGTTTTTGTTAAATTTAAGTTTTTATTTAATTCAAAGCTTTTATTTAATTTTTAATTTTCCATTTTCCTTTAATATCTACAAAACAAATGATTTGGTTTTTCTTTTGTTAATCAATTTATAGATATTCTGTTTTTACCATAACCTCTTTTTCTGTTATTGCTATTAGTGTTAAAGAGTTATGATACATTACAGACATTGGTTTTAATCATCCACATTTTGGAAGATATCTTTAAGTGCATTAGGGGCATTTCTTTTTAGCGTTAAAAATTTTCTTTTTCTAAACTTAGTTTTTGACATACACAATTAAAGAGACAGTTAAAAGAATGCAGAACTTTCCATTAAAACCCCGATCGATAAAGCAGAAGTTAGCCTCACCGTAAGTTGCTAAAAAAACTATTTGAGAAATCTAGATAATGAATCAGTTTTCAGAAACTCTGATGAATAAATACAACAAATGAGTCATTCATTGTCAGAGTCACAAAAAAAATTTAGCTTGAACAAAGAATGAAACGCGAAAACCAAAATAATAACCTACGAAATAATTCAAATTTTACGAACAGCGAATAACATTCAGACACTGCACTTGTGTAGCAAATTCACATGAATAAACTTGGCCTCATTTTCTCTCAGCAGCTAAGAACTATTTTAAATTTCATTCAACAAGATAATTCAACTTGGATCATTAAAAGTTATAACAATATTCAATACATAATAGAATTAATCACATAAAAACATACAACTTTCAAGGCCATTTCACTAACATCCTTCAGCATGTTTCAATAACAATTGATGGACATTTTTCTGAAACGAAATCAACACAATGGTAATGTCTATATTTTCACTGAGGAATCATCGGCCCATCTGTACCCAGTTCATTTCTTCGTTTCGATTCTTCAATATATTCTGTTATCCACGGCAGATAGTTCGCGACTCTTGTGTAGATTCCTGGGAAGCCCGGCTCTCCGCACTTGAAGCCGAAGGAGACGACACCCACTAGGGCCCAGCGGTCTCTGCTGAATTCTCGAAGCAGTGGGCCGCCAGAATCACCCTGAAATTACGGAGGAGCGAATTGAATCTAATACAGTGATACCTCGAGATACGAGTTTAATTCGTTCCGTACCCTTGCTCGTATGTCAATTTGCTCGTATCTCAAAGCAATTTTCCCCATTGAAATTAATTGAAATGCCATTATGTTAATCCGTTCCAGCCCCAAAAATGCTACCCTTAATTGTTTTTGTTACGTGTTTTTGAATAAGAAAAATGTATTTATAAATGACAAATTTTGTATAAAAACATAATAAAAGAGAATGTAAAGCAAAAAAACTGGTTTTATAAAGTGTACATACACCGTACCGTTCCTCGTATCTCAAATGTCGCTCGTATTTCAAAACAAAACTTCGCTGCTCGACAGCGCTCGTATCTCAAATAACTCGTATGTCAGGGCACTCGTATCTCGAGGTACCACTGTACAAGAAAGTGTACAAATATAAAGACAACAAGTGAATTTTTAGTTTCTTTTTAAGTTTTAAAAATGATATTAACTACGCCGATGTGTCCCGAGAAAAATATTTTGGTGTTGCCGTACTGTGAACGTCAGAGAAAATAAAACAGCAACTGATTTGAAATATGATGTACAGTGAGTAAAAAAAAAGTTTCCGTACGCAGCTGTGTTCATAAATAAAATTTCGATTTGTCACACAAAATCCTTTGTGAAGAAAATTTAAATTTACAAATTGAATCCGCACAAATGCATACATTATTTATAAATACTATAAAGAAACCAGCGGGAGTGGTCTCCCCTAAACTTTCTCGTATACTTCTCGAAAAAGGTGCTGTTTCCCCTCCCCCCACGTGGATAAAAAAATTCGAACCTATTGTAACCCAGGATCCGATGACTATCAGAAAATATTTAGGTAAAGAATCGAATTCAAAGAGATGCGTTCCGATTTAAATGAGTACCGATTTCTACTCTTGCTGGCCCAAGGACAAAGTCACATAATCCTCCCGCGTGCACAGTTTGCTACCAGTACGCATGCGCCTGGAGAATTGGATTAAAAAAGCGCCAAGCAGGAGTCAATAAATATCGTGCACAGAAGATTGCGTCCAGTACGCATGCGCGTGGAGATAGCGGATTCGTTGGAGATGCGATTATACAGACCGACAGACAGTCAACCCTTTGACGGATTTGCCCCAAAATTCTCTAAATCTATATTCATGGCGATAAAACTCTGTACTAAATTTTATCCATCTAGCTATTCAAGTTTTTGAGTTATAATGTTAACATGACCATGGACATACAGACAGACAGACTTCCCGTTGACGGATTCTGTCCAAAATTTGATAGAAACATACAAATTATGTTTAAAGACCACATACCAAATTTCATCCCCGTAGCTCTAATAGTTTTCGAGTTATTGTGTTCCCAGACAGACACACAGACAGACATAATTCCAAAATTGCGTTTTTCGGACTCCGGGAGGTCTAAAACGTGGAGATTCGTCAAAATCTTGAGTTCGAATTTTTTGTCGATTACAATACTTTATCTCTGTATACTTCGTATACGAGAAAGTAAAAACATCGAGTTAATTAAATAATAAATTTAAAGAAACAAAAAATACCTCTAATGAGGAACAACAAAAGGTGACTGTACGGTATTTACATAGTTTATGAAAGATCTTTTTCAGGCTAATCCAATTATATTTATTTAATGGTTGGCGGTCTTCCTTCGTCATTTATTTCTTCTTTTCAAACGTTGCGGCAAGCCTCCCACGAGTATTTTTTGTTGCTTCGTGCGAAATGATTCTCCGAATGGCCCTTTTTAGTTAGAGCTTGCTATTAATGTCATATTTTTACTTTCTCGTATACGAAGTATACAAAGAGAAAGTATTGTAATCGTCAAAAAATTCGAACTCGAGATTTTGACGAATCTTCACGTTTCAGAGCTCCCTGAGTCCGAAAAACACAATTTTGAAATTATGTCTGTCTGTATGTCTGTGAACACGATAACTCTGAAACTGTTAGAGATAAAGGGATGAAATTTGGTATGTAATCTTTAAACATAATTTGTATGTTTCTATCCAATTTTGGACAAAATCCGTCAGCGGGAAGTCTGTCTGTCTGTATGTCCGCGGTCATGCGAACGCTGTAATTCACAAACTTGAATAGCTAGATGGATAAACTTCCGTACACAGTTTTATCGTCATGAATGTAGGTCCGTATAAAATTTTGGGCCAAATTCGTCAAAAGGGTGACTGTCTGTCGGTCTGTATAAGCGCATCTCCAACGCGTCCGCTATCTCCACACGCCTGCGTATTGAACGCAATCTTCTGTGCACGATATTTATTGACTCCTGCTTGGCGCTTTTTTTCCCATCCGATTCTCCATGCGCATGCGTACTTGGTAGCAATCTGTGCACGCGGAAGGATTGTCCTTGAGCGGAGAAAGAGTAGAAATCGGTATGCATTTAATCGGAACGCATCTCTTCGAATTTGATTTTTTACCTAAATATTTTCTGACAGTCATTGGATCCTGGGTTACAATAGGTTCGAATTTTTTTATCCACGCGGGGGGAGAGGAAACAGCACCTTTTTCGAAAAGTATAAGAGAAAGTTTAGGAGAGACTACTCCCGCTGGTTTGAGTTCACGATCAATATCTTCTCATAAATGTTCAATGAGGATTTAATCGGGAGACTGGGGTGGGCTATGAAGCTGCTGTTTAACATTATTCAGGCACCATTCTTGATAAATCTTGGAGGTGTGTTTAAGATCGTTTTTCTGCTGGAAAGTAAATGTAGTTCCAGGGCAGAATTTTTCTGTACTAGTTAAGAACACATAACCAGTACTTGTTAAGAACACTAGCTACCTGGAACACATAATTTTATAACTTTATGCATTCGAAACTCAATTTAAAGTTCAAAAGTCCTTGCTGTTTGATGCAATTAACAAACACAAAATGAGAAGGTACGGGGGTATTAAAAGGCATTTATTAAACGATAGGATGAGTTTACAAATATCTATGTCTCGTGTAAATACATATACAGTGGGTAAGTATGGGCTTTAAGAGGCATTTATATAACGTAAAGATGAGTTTACAAATAATTATGTAAATAACCCATGTAAATAATTGGGAATTGTAAGCAATAATGAATTTAAAAAATTGAATGAAACCAGGTTTAAATCTTCGGCAAGATTATTCATTTTTAATGCTCTAGCACAAAATCTGTTTTATGTATAGCTTTTAGAATATGGAGCCAGGATGATGGGCCTTTTGTGTTTTCACGAAATGTTCGAAAGAAGTTATTTGCGAATCCTACAGGAACTCTCAATAAAATTTAGTATATTTACAGATATCCTTGCCTCGCTCTCGACGCTTTATAAAATTTAAGATTTGGAATTCGAGAGAGAAGTTTAATTGTGTAAACAGAAAGCTTGGTAAAATGATTTCATTTACTGAGTTTTATCTGCAGATATTCAAAAAGATTGCCATTTTGAATGGTGCGCAGATACCTAGGAGGTATAGGAATAGCGCATCTTTAAAATTATACAATCTGGGCAATCTGTTAAGACTATATACGAGGATGGAGTGATTTCTTTTTTTCATTTGGAATACAAGTGCTACTACATCAAAATTGAGATATGGGACCTTTCTTATAGACGAAACGGATTTTCTTATTTGCAACTTTTTCGTGGTTAGAGGTGCAACAAAAAATGTATTATAGCACCATCTGCGATAGCCGCTTGAGTACTTCTCAACTGGGACGATGAATACATCAAAATAAATGGCAATGTCTTGTCTCGTAGACTGGACCACGGCCGTTTTCTTCTTCTTTATATAATTCGATATCGCGAGGTTCTTGAAACCGACCGTTTCACTGCGGCAATTCAATATGCAAAGCGTTAGTTAAAAAACGATTATGAACTGTTATAAAAGTAAATTCAATGTTATATGTTAATTTGTATTACTGCAAGCATAAGGAAATCTACATACCTCGCAAGAATCGATCCCGCCTTCTACCAGACCTGCGCAGATCATACTGTCTATTATGCCATTGGGGAACGAACTGGTAGATATGGTGGAGTAGTTAACATTGCAATCTTCGTTGCTAACAATTGGTATGCCGTCAGCCTGCTGCAAAGCTCTACTACTTCGACCACCTGAAAATATCAATCTTTTAATCATTCAGAAATCAATTAAATTCTAAAAAAACATTAGAACTACTCATTACTCTAATGATTGAAAAATTCAGTGTAATTGAAGAATTAAAAATAAAATATAATGAAGTAGCTAATATGGTTAATTTTTTCTTTGATACAATTCTTAGTCTTCCAAATTGTATTGGCCTTCGAAGCGTGCGTACCGCATCGGGTGTTTACTGACATCAGAAACGATAAAATGACGTATATAAATGCCAATCAAATTTGCAATGACTTTTGCTGAAATGAGACAATATGAATATTACATATACCGACGAATATGTCGTTTCCTATCTTTTTCAGCCATATATACAATGGCAGGTAGCTATCTTAGTTTTAAGTCCAATTGAGATTTATCGCAAGGCTCTTTCCTTCTGTTTATTGTCAGGGTTTCAAAACTGTTAGCTTCTAACAGATTTTTAAACGTTTGCATGATGTAAAATAAACGATTCGCTCTTTTTTTCTTTACTCGCCTCGTTTTTTATTTTACTCACCTATTCCATCTGCCGAAAAGGGTGAAAGGCGTATGTAAACCGGTGGGGAAGATTCGTAATAATACAAATAAAACAGAATTTAGAAAAATATATCAAAGAATAGAATTTAGAACAGAATTCAGAAAAACATAGAATTTAAAATAAAGCGGCTCCACCAGCGTGTATCTCTGCTTTATGCACTGCTAGCCGCCTTTGGCGACCAACTTGTTCGCCGGGAATATGATTTCAATTGAATCTTGTATCATTTTATATTCACGGCTGCTTTAACAATGAAATTTTAAACTTCAGATTGGGGTAGAAATTTAACCATGTTCTTTTAGTGGCTTTGTACCTGTTATAATCATCGTCTACATAAATGTCCTGACGGAGTCAAATAATTGACCATGCCGTGTAACATCTAATTGCACGTTACTGGCGCCATCTTCACTTTCTTTTTTCTCTTGCAAAATATGCATTCGATCTCAACATTAAAATAGCGCAGCACATTTTATGGGCAGCGGCATGTTAGCTGAATTAAAACAAAGATGCTGAAAAAAGACTGAAAACATAGCAACCATAATCATTCGGCTTATTGGATATATTTCTTAATATACGTAATATCTCAGAGAGCTTGGTTTACAGATTCCATAAAAAGTTTGGTGAAATAAAATATGAAAGCAAAATGTATTAAGACATTACCTCAACTTTCAATAATGAAAGAGAAACACGCAATTTAATATTTGTTTAAACATTAAAAACGGTTTGAATTGCGTTGCATCAATGAAAAGTATTGTTGTAAATTATGCCAAAAAATATTTTTAAAAATTACGAAAAAATTGTACGGTAACTTAAATTATATCATTGGAAAGGAAATGTTTTGCATTTTTAGATGGTGTAAAAATGATTTTTGTGCTGTAATCTATTCGGAAGTAATTAAGGAAAAATGCCGAAATTTTGCTTAATTTTTATTTAATTAAAATTCTAATTACAATTTCAAAAAAGGGCTCCAAGGTGCACATTTCCATGTTTGTGCCAAATTCGTAGCTCTAGGCCCAGTGGTCTGCCCTGTAGAGCGCCAACACAGACACACACACACATTCTCCTTTATTATTAGTAGAGATAAAAGGAAGAATAAATACATACATGTTTAGATTGTTTATTAATTTGAAGAAAAATGATCCTATCCAGGATTTTATGCAATGAACAAATCACGAAGTGCATTAAAATATTGAAACTCCGTTTTGAAATAGCATATCCTGCGTTTAATAGATAAACAGCACCTTAAAGTTACTGTTTGGTGCATGTATGTATTACTGTTACTAATACGCATTTATCACGCACGCACACACAACAGTTTCTTGTGAGAAGTAATGATTGATTTTTTCTGGTGCTGATCCGCAGGTCTCAGTCATATTCTTGAGCTTTATTTTGGCCATATTTCAAGGTGGTCTTGAAAGGTCTAAAATTGCCCTTTATTGCCCCTTTCGCATCTCGTGAAAATGTAAGGATTTTAGCCATTGATATTAATTCGACTTTATTCAAGAAAGATATCGTTATGTTAACAACATTATCTATTCACTCTTTTAGCTTCAAAGAGGAAGAAAGTACTAATTTTTTTCTTAATAATAAAGAATATTTTACATTTTTTCACTGATAGGACACGCTGGTCCTGTCTATATCGGATGCTAAATAAATTGTGAAATATTGTTGATTGTTATGAAAAGTGAGTATTTTCTTTCCTTTTGAAATAAAAAAATTGAGATAGTTGGTGCGTTTGTTAAGTGACGATATAATGAACTTCACTTTCTTTAAGCTTAATAATGATAGTTCTTATATTCAAAACTAAGAGTTTTTTCCATCCTTTCAAATGTTCAATCAAGTCAATGAATAAAAAAAGAAAAATAACAACTAGTCGAAATAAAGGATTTTCATACCACAAAAAAAGGATCTTAGTTTAAGAGCTTTGAGTTGCACGCACGATCCTTGTGAGATAGGGTTTAGGTGGAAGTGGCGTTAAACACAATTTTGAAACAACACAAGGTTTGTTTTAAAGTGAATTCTAAATAAAGCGGTCAGATGACGAGAAGGTTACGAGCATGCCCTCCCTTTTGCCCAAAATTTCGAACCACCAGAGGATATATTTTACCCAATGATTTTCAGATTTAGCACATTAGGTTCAAATATTGTTATACTAAATAAAAATTAAAGAAAGAGTAGATAGAACAGCAGATTAGCGACAATATTATTTTAAAAGTTGGAATAGGTTTTATTGTAACGATATTTATATGTAATACTTAGAGCAAAAAATGTCTGAGAAAAGGAATAGTGGAATGAGAATGAATGAACTTTACTGAAGATCACTGACACAAAGATTCCACGAGGATTTTTCAGTCAAGGGTAAAGATTATAAAATCAAAGCATACCCTCAGGCCTGAACTGTCCACATCAATAAGGTCACAAAGGCATACTTTTGATTTTATAATCTACCCTTTGATAAGAAAATCTTGCCCAATTTGGAATCTTGGTGGGTGAAAGTGTCTGATAAAGTCTTGGCCTCGATTCCCTCATTCATTTTTTCCCGCTTTGGAAACATTTTTAATTTCCTCTAAAATTAATTTTAGTGGTTTTAAAGATATCAAGTCTCAGTTGATGCAATCATTCTGAGGCCGTTGCGTTAAAGTACGTTAAAGATGGCTATTACCGTTTTGTTTATAAAATTCGCCGTTTCTATCTATACTTTTCTTCTTTTAATTTTAATAGTATGATTCATTATTTGTATCGCATACAGGCACATGTTACAGCCGTATGCGCCTCTTTCTATATGAGCATTGCTAAGAGTTTTAGTTTAATGCCTGATTAATTAATTCCTGAATCAATGCAAAAGTTCAATATTTTCATTAAAATTTAGTAAATTTATAATCTCTGACACTTAGGTTCACATTCACAGTGGGTTGGAGTCTGAACCCCGGACCCCTTGACCCTGAGATTCAACAATAGGCCACCGCAGTTCGTGTGGGATGAGGAGTGAGAGTTTCTAAAGTACAGTTAATCCTTTAATTCTGAGCCTCTTTATGTCTGCCAAGTCTTGCTTGGTCACAGCAAAGCAAGAGTCGAATAATTCAATAAGCATAGAAATTCCCTGGAAATTACAAAAATTTCCACTTATTAAAACTACTATCAAAGCTAAATCCTACTCAAAATCTCCTGTCCCCAGCCCAACAAGTCAAGCATTGTCACCATGGCTTAAATTATCCTCTTCTGGCAGGCAAACCGGATATGCAGCATCACGCAGGCTTTATTGGCGAATGATAGTACGTCATAATAGGGAAAAGTTGGGGCTGGTAATTTTCATGCGTCTATTTCTTCTTCAACTCATAGCCGGATTCCCTGTTCCTGGATAAACCAATTTGGTTCAACTTTGACTGTATAACGCCTGGCCTGGAGCCTCAAAGAAAGATCCTGCAATTTCAGTTTCAAAATTGTTTTAATACGCAATAATTATATTAATTATTTTTTTTTACCAAATTTTTCTCATTAAATCAGCATTCATGATCTTTTTATATACAAACATTATCAAACAATTACAACATGAAAGCATCAGGAAATGGAGAGAAAAGAGGTTGAGTGTAGATATAACACAACAAAAGCACGAACTTCATTTACCATAAAGCTTAAGATCACAATTTTCTTTTCTTTCATGGTACAAAGTTTTCACAACAACAACAAAAAAACAAGAATGGGACATTCTGTAACTTGTGTATATATTATCGTGTCTTCACAAACCACGGTCTTATGAATCAAGGGGCAGGCTTTATTCAGATCGACAACTGATTAAACCAAGTACACTTTACAGTTAATTTCAATTGCTAGTCTCGAGGGCCCTCTCCCGTTACGGAAGCCAAGATTTTTGCACAATTGATCCAAAGAAAGCATCTTTTGCTGAATGCGTACAATTCCATACCAAATTCCGCAATGGTTTCTGAGATAAATTAATTTTTTTGCTAAAAGCCCACTGAATAGGGCTCATCACTAATGACCGTGAGAGACAAAAATTCCACCGTTAGCAGCAAAAACAAATTTATTTTTTTGTTCAAAATTTAAAAAATTAATATATGGGTTCTGATTGACTAGTAATATATATCTTCTTTTCTTTCAAATTTTATTTACGAATTTTTGAGCATTTCTGCTATTTTAAAATATCATGAACCTGCCTCCTTTACCCAGCATTATCTAACGGCACCTAAAGTATTTCTGTCATGAAATGAAATGCATTGATTTCTCATGTTTCTAAACGAAGTTTAAGCTCAATACATAAACGAAGATTGCCAATGGATCATGGTCTAAAAGTAGGCGATTGTATTGTATGAAACGATTGTTAATCAGATATGAAATTCATTAAACTGAAACATTTTTTTAAAGTTTATAATAAGGATATTATAATTATTGGTTTAATTATAAATAGAGTAGGGCAAATGCTAGGGTTTTAAATTACGGAAATAAATGTTGATTTGTGGAGAAAACTAGCTGACGTTACTCTGGCTCAAAGAACTGCGCACAGGTGATGGTGAGGAAAATAGCCTTTTGAGCATCTCTTTATTTCTTTGTATAAGCAAGACAAAGCATCGTAATTCCTAGTCAATAAATGTGCCGAGAGATTCTAATTTTTTGTAACTTGTTGTTACTTCCTTTATCTTCAAAATAAGAGACCAAGTTATGCACATATGGTAACGAGATATAGAGATCGCGTCACCAATTCATGAGCATTTTGTCTAAACTGACTCGTGTGTAGTCGCTGAACTACAAATTCCGATTTTCAATTTTTTATCCGTTTGTCTCCTTTCAAACGCGATAATTCAAAATGGAACGAGTTAGGAGTGATGAAATTTGGTATGTGGTCTTTAAATTAAAAAACCGTAGATTTGTATCAAGTTTTGGAAAGATATTGTCCAAAAGTCCAAATGTGGCCTACACCAAACCAAGCTGATTTGTACTGTTTTGGAGGATGAAGCTGTCCAAAAAGTCCAAATGGTCTTATACCCAAACCAAGGATTTGTATCATTGCCTTTTGAGGATAGCTATCCGTGTGTCCAAATGTGGTCCTTACACCAAAACTGCAGATTTGTATCAAGTTTTGGAGACAGCCGTCCAAAGTCCAAATGTGTCTTTACCAAAACTGTTGATTTGTGTAATAAGTTTTGAGGATGGCTGTCCAAAAGTCCAAATGTAGTCTTACACCAAACTGTAGATTTGTATCAGTTTTGGAGATAGTTCCAAAAAGTCCAATGTGCTCATACCAAAACTGTTGATTTGTAATGTTTGGAGGATAGCTGTCCAAAAAAGTCCAAATGTGGTCTTTACCCAAACCGTTGATTTGTATCACTGCCTTGGAGGATAGCCGTCCAAAAGTCCAAAATGGTCCTTGCACTAAAACCGTAGATTTGCACAAGTTTTGGAGGACAGTCCAAAAGTCCAAATGTAAATGTCTTTACCAAAACCGTGATTTGTATCAAGTTTTGGAGGATAGCCGTCCAAAAAAGTCCTTTAAATGTGGTCTTTGCACCAAAACCGTAGACAGATTTGTACTCAAGTTTTGAGGCTGTCCAAAGGAATCTTTCGTCTGTCTGGTTCGTTCAACCGATCACGCGCATGCGGACACGCCAAGTCACAAAATGGGTGACGGCTGAAATTTGGTATATGGTTTATCATAAGACAAAGTTAAACAAAAAGAAAAGAAAAAATTATCAAGAAAAGGATCACAGCATTCATTGCAGTGTATGAGCTTTTTTAGCGCACTGGATTTCCGTTCGAACCCGAAGCATACAATTAGCAGAATTGCATCAGATATGAATTATGAATATATCGCTTGTTTTTTTGTATACTTGTTTTAAAGCTATAATGTTGGCCTTTTTAAAATATTATTTCCGTAATCTTTGCACAAAATAATGTCATACAATGAGAAAATGTGTTTATTGTTCATTCTGAATGAGAATGATAATGATTGACATTCCTCATTCAATAGGTAATTCCCTTTATAAATCTTCCCCATTTTGTTATTCAAAATATTACAGAAAATAACAATCACATTTTTATCCTCAAATCTGCAAAGAAATTCACCAGCTTTCAAGAAAAATTAATGTTTTTAAATCAAGTTGAGAAGCATAAAAAAAGAAGCTGAAAATTGATGAGATAAATTACACATATTATATTTTCATTTAGAAAATGCATAACATGCATTATTTGCACAACTAAATATTGATATTTAAATCTTGAGGAAAAAAGAAAAGAAAGAAAATAAAGTATAAATAATTTGTTAAGAATCGCAATTCAAATAATGTACTATCTTCCTTCTTGATCAGAAATTTACAACCTTAATATCAGATAGATTTAAAAATTTTTTTAAAGAATTATATAAAAATGAATTTACTACAAGCTTTCTGAAAAAGCTTTCAATATTAAATGTTGAACAAATGTCTGTGGAGGTAATATTGGTATAACCAATAAAAGATGTTCATCTGATCGTAAATTATAGCTAACAGTTTGATAAGCTTCAACTGAAAAGAGTTGAATTTGAATTTTTATATATGCAACAGCAGGAGAACAAGACCAGTATTAATGTGGGTGAACGTGTACATTCTTCAAACATGACGAAACTACCTCTGATGACCTTGTCAGCCTCTTCCTTTAGTTCCAGAACGGTAGCCACGAGCATTGTTATCCCATGCCGGTATCGCGTTCTGAAGCAAGTTTGAGAAAGGAATGTCCGAAACTGCATTCTGGACCTTGGCTCACGCCCCATTATTTTAGGAACTGTAGCCCTGTTTACTCTGTGTTCCCGTAATTTACTGGTCCAAAAAATCCCAACTTTAACCAAAAGTCGAAGTATAACCTTCAAGTTCACTGCATAAGGCTCTGTTTGTACTATGAATTTAGCTCGTACTGAAAACATGCAGATGACGGAATATGTAAGGAAAAAAAATAGATTTTATTTTAAGAAATCTCCTGAAACCAAACGTAATGGCTATTTTCCCTCAGCCACAAGTTATTAATAAAAATGCAATTTAAATTCTATGTATTTTATCTATAAGTATCTTTGTAGATATCTAAGCTTCCAGCAAAATCTTACATTTTGTAGATCTAGCTTTTGTGTGGTCAATTTATGCAAGCAAAATTCTCACTACTTTTAGTTTCTCTTGAGATTCAAAGAAACTGGCCTTGCAAATAAATTATATCTTGTGAATACTAACGGAATCAACTGACTTATATATAAGTTGCCCGAAAAAAAAAATCTCTTAAGTTATGAAAGAAAAATACGCTGCCTTTCGCCAATGCATTGTAAAAAAATGATAATGTGGCTTCACAGCGAACCATGAACGCGAAAGGGTTAAAAGCCATCATAAAAAACCATTAGAATATTTTGTATATTGGTGTTTCATCCATTAACTTAATTACTATGGATAAAGCCATTCACAGACGCAATAAAAGTCAATCAAATAAGAATTGGAAAAGTAAAAAAAGGAAGCCTCAATAGAGTAATCGATATAATAGGATTGAATCTAACGCCTTTGATATAGGCAAACTATAAAATCTATCTTTAGTTTGAAGTTAACTGCAACTGTTACGTTTCCAATAAAAAAATTAAATTTTATTAGACATATCTTAGTTGTTAAAAAAGAAGAGAAAACATTATATTAAAAAGTGCATTAAGTAAGAATAAAAGTGGGAGTGAACTTGTTTTGAATTTAGACGCCAATGAAAGAAAGCATATTTTCTCATAACTAACATTGGCAAAAGCACGCATCTGAATAATTTGAGGAAGCAATAAAAATCGGTCTGAATTTCATTACAATAGAAAACACACTGTTGCAAATTAAGTTTGAAGAATTTATTAAATTAAACAACACATCCGCAATTCTTCCCACACTCACACACGCACTCCAATTTGATTTCAGTTTTAATTAAATTGTGGGATTTTAGCCAGTACCAAAATTAGTTAACTATTGTTGCAACAGTGCAGCAACTAACTGTTCATTGCTAAAGAAATAAAACGTTTTTTGATATTCACAAGGAAAAAAAGCAAAGTTATCGCTAGTAATTTTAAAAAGGTTATGTGTCCCTGATTAAAATTGGGAGCAAGGGATTAGATTGATACGCAGAACATTGATATGTCCATAAATGCTGATGATTGAATTTATCAAGATGTTCTCCCATCCCCTCATATGTGTATGCCGCTGTAACCACCATTCTCACAGGTATAGTTTCCGCTCAATTCAGCCAAAAGACTTACAATGAAATCAAACCGTAAAATCTTCTCGCCCAAGTAAAATTGCTCTGGGTACTTGTTGTGTGATTTCTTTGAACTATTACGTTTTCCCTGCTAGGAATCTACTCCAAAGGGAAAAAAAGATTATTTTTCTGGAACGAGTATTAAGTTTAAAGTTTTTAGTGTGTTCATTTTGTGAATATTTGTTTTATAAAAGTCTCTTGGGTAGATTGATATATTGATTCCGGGGCATTAATGATACGCATCTTGTGTACCATCGCACCTTTTACAGCAACTCGCAAAATCGTCTTCAGAAATAAAACTAAAAAATGAACTATATAATAGAAACAATATTAAGTATTTGTTTAAACAATGAAAATTGTTTGTTCTTGTTGCAAAATGAAAAGTATTGGTTGTAAATTATGCTTAAAATATTTTTACGAATTAATTAAATTGGAGAAAAATTGTGGCTATGAAACTTAATTAGTATCGAAAGATAACTTTGTATCAGAAGGTGAAAATTATTTTGTGCTATATTATTTTTCGTGTGTCAGAAGAACGCGTAGTACCTCATGAACGTATGATTTAATTAAAATTTACAGAAACGACTTTAGCATAAGACCTCCAAACCACTTTACACACATACCTTTATTATTTGTAGAGATAAATTACTTTCTTCTGAGGACATCATTGCTTCATTTTTCCAGTCCCTTTAAAATGTTGAATTTTTATTAAATGAAAGTTTAGTAGTTATTTGTTAAAATTTAAATCTTTATAAAATTTTAAATCTTAATTTGAATGTGCTTTATTGATAAAACAAATTTCCTGCTTCTGATCCCACACCCATTAATCATCATTATTTTCGAAAACTCATGCCTTTGATTAGGGCAGATTGATACAAATCCATCTTTAGGGAAAAAGTGTAATTAGTATTTTATTATGTAATTTATGACCAAAATTTATTAAGAAATTCTACATTAGATTAATAAATATATAAATATATAATGGTTATTTTTTAATCATTACAAAATCAATTTAGTTTTCAGCAAAAAGTAACAGTGTCGCCATTCCCTAACCTTTTAATATTTTACATGTATTTAAAATTGTTCTATTAAATTTTATTAAAGTAAATTAAAAGTTTTCATTACCCTCTTACGTACAAAGCAGTGGGCAGCAGTTAGGAATATGCCGGTCAACAATGACGCGTTCCTCCAGCCAGAAATGGCGTTGTCCCGTTCCCTATTAAATATTCCAGCCTGAGAGAAAGAAATGAAAATTTATCATGTTAGTAAAACTGCTATCAGTCTCATATTTGTATCCAATTACAGGAATTCAATAAATAAAGTTCTTTTATAGATGGTAGTGAATCATTGTAATTTTTTTTTAATATCGGTAAACAGTGTACCAGGAGCTCATTTTTTTGGGACAATTGGTCAGTATCTGATATTCCACCTCCATTTTTTGCTCTGCTTTATTTAACTTGACATGATTCATGTTTCAGAAAAAATGGAACCTAGAATCAATTTTACTCGTTTCTTGATATACTAGATCAGGGGTTCAACCTTTTTTCTCTGCGTACCCCTCAATAGTCTTTTCATTTCGCGTACCCCACTGTCATAATCAACTCATCCGTCTTGTAAAGAAGTTTTTATCATCGTTAAGGTCTTAGCAGTGGTGTAGTCGCAAAATAATCACTATCGAACGCTCTAATCTGGCGACAAAAAATCGCGCTGTTTTAAGAGCGTTTTCGCCATTTTTTTCATGGGAAAAAAAAGAAAAGCCGGAACGCCTCCTTTCCGGCTTGTTTTACACCTCTGGGGGCTTATGTAAAGTTTTTAAGAATCAAATAACGCGAATCTAATGGCATTTGCAGGACTTATTTTAATTTTATATTTATTCAATTTTAAAATAGTATTAGTTAAAACGGCAAAACGAATAAAAATAGTATTGTAATAATTCATATTAACTATATTAGCTAAAAAAATTACACTTCTGTCATAATCAGTTATTCATGCAAGAAAAATTTCAATGCAATCGTTGAGTTTGTTTCATATTATTGAGTTTTATGTAAAAAATTGTCCAAAGAAGAAAAGATATATTCACATGTATGGAGCCGCGTCAAGCTTACTTTTGGATATTTATTCTCTAATATATGTATAAGACAAGAATATTCTTTCCACAGTTCTGTGTTCGTATTAAATATACATTTTACGCTTTAACACCCTGAGTTCTGGTACTCTTTCTTTCTTCACTGTTACCTAGAAGTTAATCAAATTTCATGTTTTAAATCAGATCTTTGAATAATCATTGGAAAAGTTCAATTAATTTTCTTTTCAGAAATTGTTTAATTTTTCAGCTTGAAAACTCTTCGTTGAATGGATTTTGAAAATCCAAAGAGATATCTATGCGCTTTCATTGTTCGGAAAAATATTGTCTGAATGACAAATTTATGCTTTAAATGTGCTATTATACTAGTTTTGACTATTTTACATCTAAGTTCGTTCTTTGATAAAAGCTGTGAAGTGTCTCAAAAACTTATACTGTTTTTGTTTCACGTAGTGATCAAAGATTCAGTTTCAATCGCAGACCTGATTTTGCCGTTTACCTTAAAAATGTTATGGAATGGTTCTTGAACTTAAATTGCTTTATTTATTTGAAAAAAATCTCCTCAGATAAGTACGCAAGCTGCTGCAGCCATTCACTGCTAAAAATGTTGAGTCTAACGTATGAGGGTATCTTCAAAAAAAACATACATGAACTCATGTTTCTGGTTCAAATAATCTTCGAGTACATTTCTCATGAAAGCCATCTCATTTTCCTGTGCAAAAGTAACGTAGTGCACGTAGGGCTGCCCATGTCTCCACACAGATTTGAACAATCGATGTTAGTTGGAATTAGTTGATAAATGGCGCGTAAATAGTGTGCGTCGTTTTCATGCCATTTATATCTCCACAAACAACGAATGGTTTTAACAATCTTTGGCTACCCGTGACGGAATGCAAAATCCATGTTTAAGTATTCGCTAGAATATTTTCTCTTGCGCCCACGATGTTTTGAGTTTTTTTTTTTGCTAAAATCAATTTTATTTCTACCTGAACAGGCCTGAATCAGTCGACTCCTTGCAGTCTCCATGATTATCATCTTGGTGATCCAAGTTAACCTATAGCTCCAAATCGGTCTGAATTTAAATGAAGTGATCTCCAGTTTTCAACCACTTGCCAATTTTTGAGAAATCAAACAATATCGAAATTGAAGTCATTCCCTAAAAGATAAGAATTTCAAATTGGCAGCACGCATAGCCTACAACACCACATTTGTGCCACAACTCAAATCAATCAAATTGGAATACTCCATAAAAACTCAAAAGTTGATTTGAGGTGAAAGCTTATTCATTGTGCATCCCAATCGAGCAATGAATGCACTTCCAGAGCAATCACGTTTTTTAATAAAATGTCAAAACAAGAATCTAGGGAGGATTCGAATTTTGTTCTGATAAGCTCAAATTAGCTGAAGAATAAACAAAAAGCATATCACACTGTCTCCTAGTGAAGCTAAACAGCTTTTGCGAATCATTACGACTGACGTATTACATGCAGATCACAGACAAATATCAACTATTACCAGATTTTTTTTCTTATTTGATTGCCTATTAGACATAACACAACTTTCTATTTTTACTTTTCACATGCACTTACGAAAACAAAAATACTATAAACTTTTTAATCCTTTATATAAACCTGCCAGTCCGCCATTACTGACTCTTGATTTGCGTACCCTCAACTGTCGTCCTTCTGCACATTTTAGGGTACGCATACCACAGGTTGAGAACCTTCTGTACAGAGTAAGAAATTTGTCAAAAATAATGTGTGTCACACGATAGCAAGCTTCAACTCTATTTTTAATATTTCAGAACTCCAATTATAGTACACGATTGATTTTAATTAAATTTTGATTCAATGAGTGGGAATGTGGTAATGATTTATAAAAATGGATTTTTTTTATGTTAGTAAATTTCAGGATCTATGTTTGTAAAATGGAATCTTGTAATCAATTTTACTAATTTCTTACATTAGAGCTTAAGAAATTGTACAATTGTGTGTTACTCGATAGTACTCTTACTCTATTTTATTTATTTTCTAAGAACCAATTAAGTAATAATCGATTGATTTTAATTGAATTTGATTCATATGAGGGGAATATGGAAAATTGATTTTGAGAAAATGATTTTTATAGTTATTGCATCTAGTATTTTGATATCAAAGGGAATGATTATATATTATTGAGACGGATGAAGACGAAGATGACAGATGAGACGGCACTCCATTTTCCTTTCATTTCTCCCCCCACCATGCTATGTTTGGACTTTTAACAAGTCTTAGCAAGCAACATCTTTAGAGTGCTGTTAATTATTTGTTATCTAAAACTGCTAAAAGTTGTACTAAATTCTTTAATGAGTTATTATGGATGGTCACACCAAGCAGTGCATTATCAGATACTCTTCAGAATTTTTTTTCCAAGCTCTGAAAAGTTTTACTACCTATCATTGCATGAGCCATCAGATTGAACGTATTTTCTGACGTCGAGATTGGTTTTGAACATGGAGAATTGGAAGCAGCAGTCACTTTTCCTCACTTCTCAAAGTTTGCTAGCAACCACAGTAGACAAACACGAGAAACACCCAAGATTGGAAATGAGATGAAAAAGAAGAATAAAATCAAAGACCAGACGGTTGGTAGAGTGACTTGGATTTTACCAAAATTATATAGTCAATAAAGAAAATCATGTGAAATATGAAAACAGATTTGTCGCGAGTTGGTAATTTTGTGAGGATGATTTAGAATCAATGTATCAAATAAAAGTCGAAACGAATCAGTGATTTAATGATCTAAAGAGATTTCTAGCAAGTTTCGGTATATCGTCTTCCACCTTCTCTGCTCTCAAGTCAGAGTGGATACCGAGTTGATGATGAGAACATCGATGAACAACGAGTTTAGGGGTTTTTAGCAACAGAGAGTACCTAGTTGCTGATGTACCAGGATGAGTTTGTTAGAATGCGAAGAACTTTATTTAGAATAACTTGCATCTTGTTACGGTTCGTCTTAGCTGCCAACCCCTAGATGGCATGAGAAAGGGCCTGAGTACTTGTTTATATAAAAGCACTTTGTTATCAGTCAAAGGTGGACCCAAATGAGTTTTTGTCCGAAGTCTCTCTTTGATATATGATAGATGCCCCGGAAATGTGCGATTGTTGTCTAGTTTTATACCAAGACATTTAACAGATACTCATTCAATGGAATCTTCGAACAAGACAAGAGAGTTCGGTGTTAATCTATTGTGACGTTTTCGGAATAAAATAGCTTTAGTTTTATCAGTGTTAGCAGCAAATTTTCAAAGATCTAACCGTTATTCTAGAGAATTTATAACCTTTTGTGATGCTACTAGTACGCATTTTTCTTGTGCCAGAGCAATTGTAACATCAGTAAAGACGAAAGTACTAATATGCTGGCATTCAGGAAAATCATAGGTTCGAATTGAATAAAGAAGAGGGCTGATAACATTGAGGCCCTGAGACGTTCCTACACGTATTTGTTCGGATAGCTCTCCATGGAGATAGACTGTCAGAATCTCCATTCGAGAAAGAGAAAAATTCCTAATTGAAGCCAAGATTCTGATGTGCATTTCATCGCAAGAGCTAGGTACTTGTGACCTTCTAGAACGAGATTTTCGTTTAAAGTTTTTACCACAAGCTAATATTTGATAAATTCCACGTTTTAGCCTCTTTAAAGCAGCTGCAATTTCAGAGAAATGGACTTCTGCTTTGCTCCCATGCACCAGATTTTTTATGCTTCCTAATATGAAAATTCTTTAGACATAGCCATTTTGAACTAATGTCAAACAAACAGCCAGGTTCTTCTTATGTACCTAGATATCATATACGTGAGCAACTGCTTGTGCGATTTCATTAATTTGCATAAAAGCAGTTTTGTGCTTAAACCTTTGACACAGCAGTTTTCGTTCCACTCTCAAAACTCCTGATTAAAAATAAAGTTGTCAAGTCAATAATGTTTAATATGATTTTGAAATTGCAATTTTGTGTACATATAAACGGCATGTTGAAATAAAATGGATATTTGAAGTTTCATTTTAAAATTATTGTTGTGCTTAAACTTTTGACACGCACTGTAAGAAGAGTGAACAGACACTACTTTACTCACCATCCACGCCCATTTATCATTGGCGCGTGCACCTCCCACAACAGTTATTTTGAATATCGAATCCTCCTCCTCCTCCTCTTCTTCAGGGAGAGGTGTAGTGATTTCCGGCGAATCTGTGTCAATGGTTCGGGGAGCCCCCTCCGGAAGATCTGAAGACCTGTCCACTTTTCTTCTGCCGCAATCTGCGATAAAGGTAACACATCATTTCTACGAGAGAAGGGCATGGAGCCCCTTCTTAAATCATGTTTTTTAAGGCAGATATTAACCATCAATCTATCATAACCAATACTGTAGATGGAGATTATAAATCATGCCAAAATCAGGTATGATTGTGTGTGATCAGGTCAAGGTTTATATCTTTAGATCAAGGAAATCTTATATGGGACTGACCTTGTGAGTTTTGACCTGTTCAGACGATAATGTGGATAAATCATTCAGCACCACATTCTCCAAACTTCCGAGTCACGCCAGCACGTTTTTTTTGTCCCGAATACCTATTCAATATCGACCAGTCCCATATATATAGCGACACAACATGGGCAACCCTATTCACATACTAAGTTTCCTAAACCGCACATAAAAGGCCTCCTCCGGAAGAGCATGCTTGAGGAGTGGAAAACCTCATGGAAGAATGGCGATACAGGCAGGAAAATCTATAACATCATGCCCTCAGTTAGTCTCCGTCCCACTAACTGGATTAGAGAGGATGTTATCTTCTCTAAACATGGACCTTTCTCTGCCTACCTCAAAAGGTTTCACCTGTCTGACAGCGATTATTGCAGTTGTGGTGGAATTGGCACGGCACTTCACTATGCCACGGAGTGTATTTATACAGTGTCTTGGCATATGAGGAAGCCAGCGCCAAACTTCGAACAAGAATGGCTGAAAAGGGTCGCCAATAACCTCGTCTCCAGGCATAAAATTCGTGGGATTGTCAAATTCACTAGCGAAAACAGAGATCTTTTCCGGCCTCCCTAGCCTTCAACTTTCCAGCGAGCTGAACTAAGTAACTCAATTACCGGATATTCCCCCCCTTCAAAAAAAGAAAGGTATAACAACATCTAAAGAAAAGAAGACTATTACGAACAAATAGTGTAAAAGTGAAAATGCCTGTGCTGCAACATAGTGTATATTTTTCCTTCTTTTTGTTCATTTTGTTTTTCTTTTTTCTTAACTAAAATTCCCATGTCTTGCCCATCAAACCGTTCAGTGACCGGTGTGGTCACGGGTACGGGGGGTAAGAGACGGAGTTCTGTTCTGTAATATATATAGCGAATATTCAGGCATTGTGCCACGATCCTTTGATTCCTTAACCGGAACCTTGTCAACAGAGCACTTACAGTAGCTCTTTGAAAATTAAGGAGGGGGATCCTAAATTCATTGTTAATATTTTAGAAAAATGAAATCTTGTAAGATACCGTAAAATATATTAGCGACAATGCAAAATATATGAATATACTTTACACTTCTTTAAAATAGTGTACATCATCTTGAACTCCTTACGTATCAAACGGCTTCCGTTGTAATCAGCATAGCACAGTGATATCGTTTCGCCCATTCAATGAATTTCAAGTCTTATTTTTTCATATGCCAACTAGAAGTTTTTGGTAAAGAGTCAGAAGTGTCTTTGAAAATACGTTCGCAAATACTGAAAAAACATTAGTGCCTTTTAGCTAAAGGCGCATGGAAGAGCTTGAGGTGAAAGCAGAGATGAGCTTGCATTTTATTTTTCAAAATAAAATGGAATTCTTGCATTAAATCAATCGTGTATCTAAATGTTTCAATTCGAGACTTCAATTTATAGTATTAATTTATTAAACAAATAAAACGAAAGATTTTGATTTTAGAAGTTTAATGTTAGTCAGTATGTGTATAATTAGCTGAGATCAATGCCAACTTCATAGTTTTGATGGTTACAGCTTGATCAGAAATTTCAGATTATAGAGGATTTTTTAAATTTATCGCACGCATTGTCTAGACACTATAATCAACTTCTATATTTCGACATCATTTCTTGACACATGATTACCTAAATTTGTTGCAGTCATTTTTACTGTTTTTCTTTTATTGAAATCAAAACTAGAATTTCATTTATGGAATGCTGCAAAGATTAAAAAGTTCTTTTCTAAAACATAGAAAAAGCCTTAATTTAAATCTTTCTTGAACATATTTTTGCTAAACTAAACATTTTTTTGGAGAGTAAAGAATTTTTTCAATTTCAAAAAGAGATGTAATTGAAATTTTAAGTTGATTTGTGACATAAATGTATGCCACCTTTATGCACAAACTTGTTTCCTAATATTGTATTAAAACATTTAATGGCATTTTTATCAACCGAAAAATAATATCTGTTTCTAAAGCAGAAGGGTTTATTAAAAGAATTCAGATTGTTATTTTGATGACCAAGAAAATGTTTCTTTTCTGGAATAATAATGCATTGAAAATTACATTTACATTGGCATTATTTGACGATTGTCTTTTCTGGTTAAAAAATGGTATTTATCAAAGGCAAATTAAAATAATCTATAAGAATCAAAATTGTAGTAACAAATCTATGAAAGAATTCATACCTCTTGGGCTCGGTTTGCCAGGAGGACTAATTTTCAGGCGCTTTCTTCCTTCTGCTGGTCTTGGTCTCATTTCACGGACGGGAGCTGGGTTTTCTGCAGTAGGTATTCTCCCTTCATTGGAAGGTGTTGATTCTTCTATAGGAGGTGATCTTCTTTCACTA
The DNA here is from genome assembly GCA_013235015.1 of Araneus ventricosus. Taxonomy (NCBI): domain Eukaryota; kingdom Metazoa; phylum Arthropoda; class Arachnida; order Araneae; family Araneidae; genus Araneus; species Araneus ventricosus. The sequence goes on along the minus strand of BGPR01001306.1, from coordinate 220,111 downwards.
GAAGGTAAATCTCCTGCTAAAGGGGCTTCTTCGTCATTAAAAGGTGTTTCTTCTCCCACAGGAGGTGATCTTCTTTCACTAGAAGGTAAATCTCCTGCAGAAGGGGGTTCTTCGTCATTAAAAGGTGTTTCTTCTGCCACAGGAGGTGATCTTCTTTCATTAGAAGGTAAATCTCCCGCAGAAGGTGCTTCTTCGTCATTGAAAGGTGTTTCTTCGTCATTAAAAGGTGTTTCTTCTCCAATAGGTGGTAATCTTTTTTCACTACAAGGTAAATCTCCTACAGAAGTTGTGTCATCTCCTGTAGGAGGTAACCTTCTTTCACTAGAAGGTAACCATCTGTGACTAGAAGGTAACCATCTGTGACTAGAAGGAAGCCTTCTTTCACTAGAAGGTAACCATCTGTGACTAGAAGGAAAACTTCTTTCAGTGGAAAGTAAATTCCATGTAAAAGATAAACTTCTTTCACTAGAAGGTAGCCTACTTCCAATAGAAGGAAACCTTTTTTCATTAGAAGGTAAATTTCTTGTAAAAGATAATCTTCTTCCACTAGAAAGTGAATTTCCTGCAGAAGGTAACCATTTTCCATTGGAAGGTAAATTTCCTGCAAAATGTAATCTTTTTTCACTAAAAGGCAAATATCTTACAATAGGTAATCTTACACTAGAGGGTAAATATTCTTCAGAAGGTATATCTTCTATAGGAGGCAATATTTTTACTGTGGAAGGTCTTCCTATGACGATTTGAGGAATTTCTTCTTCTATAGAAGGTGTCCTGAGGATATAATGAGGTTGTTGAAGAACATAGTGAGGTTCTTGATCAAGATAGTGAGGATTTTGATGAATTTGCTGAGGGCAACAGACTAATGGTGTTGTGTTCAACCATCCGCAAACCTTGGGTTGCCTGCCAGTCCTGAGTAAGGTCCAAACAGCTTGGCAGTTAGAAATGATGCAGCAACTGAAATTTTCTGACGGGCACGTGCGTACTGTCGGGGTCTCATAGTAGTCATTGCCGTCCACCAACAAGGTGAAAAACGTTAGTGCTAGATAAGAAAAGAGACAATGCTTTTTGATTTTTTTTGCGAATGGTACAGAAATATGAGATAATTAACAAATAAATTTAATTATTGAAAGTTTAGATGTGCAAGAGAGATGGAAATATGAGGAAAGAAAGATTTTGCTCATATTTGTTTGTTTGCTGTAATTTTTGTTGAAGAAGCAAAATTGCATTTGATTCTTTATTTGTTTTTCAAATACGATACCATAAGATATTCTTTCATATTAGAATATAAAAAAAGGAAAAAACTTATCATGTTAAATTTAAAATGATAATTTTTTTTTCCTTTTTTTTATTGTGGTATATGATAAAAAAGGAGGATAAATTTTATCTTGTGTAAGTTGTTTGGAAGCTTATACGTGATAAATTCTCTTCCTTATATCATGTATAAGCATCAAAATAACTTATAATTTTATTATGTATAGACAAAAATGAAGAAGCAATGCTAATTTTCTTTATTACTTATGATACTTAATTTTTTCACAGAATGAAACGTGCAGAATGTATGATAAAGGATCTTTACTATTTGTGATTAAGTATTTGTTCCCGATATCACATTGTTATCGAATCTTTGTGCGTCTCTTCATATTTGTACTATGACTGTTGTGTTAAAAGTTTAAAAAATAGTTTGAGGCGTTAATTAAAAAGTTTTGGGAAAAATGCTCATTTATTTTAAATACCCAAAAAGTGTCAAAACATGCAGTAGTTTTGGAAAATTGTTTCTCTTGAGTTTTGAATTTTTCAAAAGACACGAAGAAGATAGCAGTTCCATCTGATTAATTACTCGACTCTCAAGGGAAAAGTTAGCCTCGTATAGTAGTGGAAATACGCTTTAAAATCTTATGATAGACATTTACAACAATGAAGGAGAATCACCCAGAAGGAAACAAAGAGGAAATAAAAAAAATAGTGCCATATTTACCTGTGTAGCAAGAAAAAAATGGAATAAAAATTACGCATGAAATGTGAAAAAATTGCATTTGATAAACATTCTATCTGTTATGTCACCCCCTTTTGTTAAACAGTTTATGATTTTTGAAAGAAAGAAATTGCACTTGCAGCTGAGCTATTGTGAAATTAAACCATTTTGAATTGTGTACACATTATGCTAAATTGTAACATTTTAATGATATTCTATCCAATTTGTATTAGATTCATTGAAAAATTAAATCACATATATATTAATATTTTTTATATTAAACTAATTGTTGAATAATATTTTGTGTATGCTGCCATTTAAAATAAGGCCATAATGAGTGATATTTAACTGTAGAATTTCCGCCTTAATCCATTCACGCCCAATGTCCTCATTTGAGGACAGTTTCATTTTCCCTTCTGTGGCTAATCTCCTAAACAATTTTCAGCTGACATATACCGCCAGTTAGCCAGATTCTGAAGTCAAACTGTCGCCATTTTGAATTTTTTGTTGGTTTCTTCCTTTGATTTATTTTCGAGGTATGCAAGGATTTTGAAGTAATCTTTATATTTTGATATTTTACTATATTTTAAAAAATCTTTAAAACATTATTGTCTATAAAAAAATTAAATGATTTTTTTTACCGACTTTTCGATATTTTTTCCCAAAGCGTTTTTTTTCTCAAAATTTGCTATCTTAGTCTTGGTGTGTTTCTGATATAATTGAAAAGAGTTTTATTGAAGCTTATGTTTTAAATTAATTTGGCGTTAACCGGGTTAACTATGAATTACGTCTAATGAAACTGATGTAATTTGATGAAGTATTAGGCAAAGTCTTCTTATACTTTTTCCAGTGGCGACTCCTCTCCGACTGAAAGAAAAATTGACTTTTTCACCCATACATGCATGAAAGGTTTTCTCACGACTCCAACTATGCATGTAAACGGGAAAATCAAACCAACCAAAAAATATTATTTAATTATAAACGAAAAATAAATTAGGGTAAAATGCCTTTTCACAGAACTTTAATGAGGTATTTTAAACCCGGACATTTTTCTGAATTGTTTAAATTTTAATATTGAAAATGCTGACAGAAAACTGACGAACAGAAACGCTGCACTTATCGTGAATTTTTTTTCGTTATCTTATTTGTTGCCGGAGCCCAGTTACATTGTGGAACTCCTATATTAAAATAAAGTACTGATTGTTTCAAGGCAACATCTTCGAAGCATTTAACAAGTAAAAAAACTTTCGGGCAAACCTTCGTGGCCAGTACATCTGCTCAAATTAGTATTTAAGCGTATCTTCTATAGGATTAAAAAATATAATTTCCCATCTTTGAGCGCAAAAAAAGGCAGTGTCGATAATGAAATACATGTAACAAGTTTGTTCAGCCGAATGCTATATGCGGAACAAAGGGGCTAAGCTTTATCAAAATGGGTGGCAATTCTTGCCAATGAGGAAAAGGCACAGTGTGATCACAATATTGGTGGATAAAAGAATGAGTCCGCATAGTCATCAGATCCCGACATATCTTTAGCATTGTGAGAGCCAAGGCAAGGATAATCGACAACAAGGATGACAACTAAAGAATGGTTGTTAATCTGAGGACGGGCCCTTGACCTAAAATTGGCTTTACGTCAAATTTAACTTCGATTTTATTTCTTTTAAATAAATCAATTCGATTACCACAGTTATTTGTAAATATGCTAATCAAGCCTTGTTATTCAAATACAAATTTTGGAATGTCTAATTAAAGAATAAAAAGGAAAAATAACTCTACATTTTATTTTTACATGAAACAAAGACAAAACGCCTTTTCTGAACATTGTGTGACAAAAGAAAGGACATTTTTAGTCGGTGCTGCCAGAATGGTATTTAAATACACTGTTCAAAAAAAGAAAATTGAAGGATCGCTTTCTTTTTCCAACATTATTCCCATCTAATATATAAAATTTTATCGAAATCTATATAGTGCTTTCAAAGATACTTGAGGAAAAAATTCTCTTTGCAAAACAGCATTAATGACACTAGAATAGTCAATCTTAAGGATTCAAGAAGACAGTATTGTATACTGTGAATCTCAGATTATGCTGTTTACGTTGCGCAACATTAGATTGGCCGGAATACTTTTTGCAGAAAGATATTCAGTAATATCTGAGCGTCATGACTTGCCAGAATCAACAGGTTATCGAAAAACTGGTAAACTAAAAAGAGGTTCATTAGAAAGACGTAGAACTTTTCTTTTGTGTGTCTCTAAGTGTAATTTTAGAACCGATTCAGAATTACTGGAAATGTTCGTAGAAGATCAGATCATGGTTGTACATGCACAATAACACCAGTCGTAGGCCATTATATGTCCATAACAGCCCGGAAAAAACAGAATAAGGAATTTATTTGCAAAGGAATTTTGCAGTTATATTTATTTGCAAAGGGAGACCTTCCGGGCTGCAGAGCTTAGTTTGCATGCACGTAGACCTTTCGTTTCAATGTCTTTAATCGTAAGGCATCGTGAGACGAAGACACACCTGACAGATAATCATCGCAGTTGGAGTTATATAGAGAGGGTTTCAATTTCTCTTCACAAGCGAGAGAGAATTCTCTTTGGAGCAAGTTAATCGTCGTATCTTCATTAGGAGATAATATAGAAAGAGAAAAATTCCACTTAGTGCGCGAAAGGTCATAAAATCAAGGTGGTTTGTTGATGGTTGGACAGAAATATGTAAAGGGGGACCCTATATTATCCAGAGGGGCATTTGATGGGTAAAATACCCAATTAAGAGATTTTTGAATATTTTATTTTATCATCGGCGACACTTTCTTTTAAATGAACGACCTCTGAATTTCTCAAAGATCGTTTTGTTGGAGATTGTATTTTGGAGAGGGCATCTAGCATAAGATCCAGCATAGACACCGTTTTTTTTCAAAATTGTCTGATAGATATTTTTTCTTTCTTTTCTAAATTGTATCATGGACTTCGAGTTTTCTTTTTTGGATGCTTTTTATTGCAATTCTTGTTCCTTTCCCCTGTTACATGATTCTGATGAATGTTTATTTATTTATTATGTATATTATTTGTATTTAATAGTATTTGTATTGACATTTTAATATAGTTTTGTATTATTTTTACTGTATAATTATTTATGTTTAATTTGTATGAAACTTTTCTTCCGCCGTCTCGTGACAAGCTTTACATCCTTTGGGTAAACTTGTTCGCAATCGGAAATAAAAAGAAAATATGGTCCAGTATATGCAATCGACCTGAATTCAATAGTAAATGTATGGGACGCTCTAGACAGACGCGTTGCTGCTGGCCCAAGTCATCCTCTAACAATTCAAAATCTAGAGACTGCTCTTGTGGAGAATTGGGAAAGAGTGCCTCAGAATTTACAAGGCTACTTTGTAAATCTCAAGCCAAACGGTGGTCAGCAGTTTTAATTCTGTAGGAGATCACAAGTGAAATTCCAAGAAAAACAAATTGTTTAAATTTTTACTCCGAAATATTGAAATTTTTGAAATCTCTACAAATTCTTGGGGCAGCCTTTTATTTGTTAAGCTGGATAAAGTAATTTTTGAAGCCAATTTTTCTATTGTCATACGTTTGTAGGACTACATAGAAGCATCCATTCTAATCTTTTTGAAGAAATGTAAAAGGAACATAGTTCTTTTTTTAAAAAAAAGTAGGTGATGTTTTAATTTTTCTGAGCAATACAGTTCACTAATTTATTTTCTTCTATGAAAATAATTTATTCACCAGTATGTAGAATTTTGCATTCTTTTTCAAAAATTAAATATTTATTCTTAAGTTATCGATAAACCTTAAGCTCATGGATAGACTAAATTATAAAAATTCAAAATATACTCTCAAGTATATTTTTAGATTTCCTATTTATCACTATTTAAGTTGAAAAATTTTCTTCGTTCGCAATTTTAATACCCAAAGGATTTGACAGATTTTTACCACAGTTGCATAAGACAGGTTCCTTCCTAAACATGAATTTTAAAGTTTTAAAATATGAATGAATAAAGTTTTAAATAATTTTAAGCATTGTAAATGTATATATAAAGTAAACCAATTCTGTATAAGTTGTCGAACATACACTTCGCTTCCGCGTAAGATTAAAAAAAAAAATAAGCAACTCATACAAACCAAATGTTACGAAATTGTCACCGAAATAACATAGCCTGAAAATCATGCAATATGTTAAATATCCACATAGCATGATTGCAAGATTTTAATTACTTTTTATGTTGTTAAAATATGATAATACTTTTTTCTTAAAGATTATGAGTAACATACCAACCACTGAAAAAAAAGAACTATGGCATATAATGCTTTGCTTTTGCCTGATTTTCTTCATCGTGCTTATATAAGCATACCTCTTGAATTTCATAGAGATGCGAAGAACAATATTTTAAAATCTTGGGCGCAAGCTCTGAAAATGTAGTTTTAAGATGTAAGCATTTAATGTAAAAAAATCACTTACCAAACATCCATGTAATATATCGAGATGGTTTTTGACTACATCTTCTGAACTATTTAAAGCACACGCATATGTAAAACCTTAAATCTTAAACATACCTTAAAACGCTCAGAATTATTTAAATTTTCTAATAAAGTTTTAAAAAATTTGAATAATTGGCAACTTTAAAGGTCCTATGGCCCCTTAAAAGTTTATTAAATAAAAAAATCGGAACATAAGAGAAATATTTTGAAGACTTACTCAATAGCTTTACAATAAATGAACACATCCTTTTTCTGTTTCTCACCATCGTCTCATTTGTTAGAAGAAATTAACACAATTCAACGGATTATCTTAGCCGTCGAACCATTTGCAATTGCCCACGTCTAGTTTCAAATGACAATATATAAATGCAGCCTCGCTGTGTTGCATCCCAAGCAAGATTACCTTTCAGAATTACAGATCCTCCTTTTTCAATAGTTTTCCTCTTCTCGTTTTTTTACATGAGAGTCGATGAGTGGGAATAATTTAAATTGTGACCCACAAGTCCTGAGGCATCGCTCGCAGAAAATCTGAATGATGCAAGGCTAACTGGATGGAACAGCATTTCAAAAGATTATATGAAAGGGTGGTGGTTTGAAATGTAGTCAGTCTCGCTTTAAGGTGTGTTTTGTTTTGTATAGGTGCGATGAAATTCGTGAAGGAGGCAGTAAGAAATATGATAAATCAGAACGTGACATCTAAATATAAATTGAAATTTAGTGGTTTTATGCTGTTTTCCTCTTCTATCTATCCTCTTTTCTTATTTCTAGTGGAGACTAAAACTGTTCGTAAATAACTTTAAATTCTGATCAGCTTTCGGGAAGATCCAGGTCAAAACACTTGCGGTGTTTGAAATAGTTACTTCATTATCTGTACGGAATATTAATTACTCAGAAAATTTATCGTTCGACGCCGTTTGGAGATAACTGACTTCACTAAATTGTCTTCATTCATTTTTGCCCGGTGTTATTATTTTTCGATGTAAATGATGCGTCTCTTGGACCTTGTCTAAGAAATGTGTTTTTATAAAAAATTTAATTAAAAAATGATTTAAAAACACACTTTCATCAGTTAACTAAAAAGTAGCAAATTTTATTTTAATCATATTCTGCTTTTTAATTTTTATGTTATAATTCTTTATTATAAATATGATGGAACGTTAATTTTTCTCAAATTCCTTGCAAGGTGGCGCCACTAGTGTGAAATAAAACTTTAACTCTAATAATGCAAACAAATGTTATGAAAAATACCTCTGATGTAACACAGCCTGAAAATTATGTAATATGATAAGTATCTAGATATCTTTAATTGCATTTTACTTTCTCGTATATGAAGTATAAAAAAAGAAAGTATTGTAATCGGCAAAAAATTCGAACTCTAGATTTTGATGAATCTCCACGTTTTACACCTCCCTGAGTCCGAAAAACACAATTTTGGAATTATGTCTGTCTGTCTTTGACCATGATAACACAAAAACGATTTGAGCTAGAAGGATGAAATTTGGCATATGATCTTTACACATAATTTGCAGATTTCGAATTACAATATATAAAATATTGTAATTCGAATAATATTGTAATATATATATATATATATATTCAAATTTTGGACCAAATCTATCTAAGGGATGACTGTCTGTCGGTCTGTATAATCTCATAGATAACCCCTAAAAGCAATGACTTAGATAAATTAAATTTGCTATGTGGTCTTTAGGGATTGCAATCCGGCACCAATTTCAATCCGGACGGATTGGTCACATCAAAATTATTTTGCCTTTTCATTCCAAAATCAACTGTATAAAAGATGATCAAGTGAGTGTATTACAAAGTTTATAAAAAAACGTTTATTTCTTATGAAATCAACTTTATTTACACCGTTAAAATTAATCAACATTTACGTATGACTCAACAATAAGAATTTAGTATAGTGTATTTAGTTGCATTGTAATTGTTATATTAGTTTAGTAATTAGATAATGACTGGCGGTTAAGTTCATTCTCACTTACTAGATTTCACAAATGCCATCAATGATATCTTGTAATTTTTAACTTACATTACATTATGTAAGTAACTTATATTAAATCTAACTAAATCAAGCTTATCAACCGAGATCACAATAATTAGGTAATTTAGGCACTCTAAGCAGATTCTCATTCTTATAAGTATGACAATCATCAGGAATCTTTTTAATCAATGGTACAATTATCGCAATAACGAGTTTAAAACTTCTTATTTTTTAATATACTTACTTTAAATTATTATTTTAAGTAAAACAATTATAAAAAAATCACTTTTGGTTTTGAAAAAAGGAGATCCTAGGAAACAAATAGTGTTAATTGTGTCATCTGACAATCGACTTCTTTCAGAGCTACAAATATAATCAGCGGCCGAGAAGGCCCTTTCTGCTTCTAACTTGTTGGTTATATTGTCAACAAATACTCATGAATAGAAGACCAGTATTTTCCTCGAACTCCTTCATTTTCATTTGCAGTCATTTCCTTTTTTAATTTTTTCTCAAATTTTTTCTCTTTTTTGGTATTTATGCTATAGGTTTTCATATCTTGCAGGATTTGCATTTGTAATTCTTTCTGTAATGTCAAATCATTTTTCAATGACGATGCCTCTAAGTTATTTTCTACTGTATTATCTGCGTTTTCGTTAAAGCTGTCATTTTGAATAACTCTTTCTAAGATATTTTTCCTTTCTAGGCCTATAATTTTTTTTCCGGCATAGTAAATGTATCATCAGCTCGTCTTGTATCATCATCATATTTTTTTGGATTCTGTAAGTATATTAATATTCCTGTTATTACAGTGCGGCTTTCTTTTATCCTCACACGCAGTGCCTCAGATAATTCAGCACTTAACACTGTGTCTTGAGTAAGCAACTTCTCTAATATAAACTTTAGTGTTATTTCAGCAGTGAACAGGGTCGAATCTCTTCTGCATAGTGCCTCCTCTTTTTTTGAAGGTCATTGTATCTAGGAATTACTTCAGCCCTTGAAAGATGAAGATAACGAGGATCTGTTGTTGTTGTTACTGTCACTCCTTGTTCTTCATCAGTATCATTCGTGTCTTCGTCGTCTGTATCTGATTCATTAGAAGTTATTTCTTGGTGTTCCTCTTCTCTTTCTATATTCGTTTTATATAATATGTCGATCACGGCTAATTGTAAATCATGTGCGAAGCACAGTTGTTGGTAGCAACTCGTAAGTTTACCAACTTTGACCATGACGCATGCGCCGTAAGTAGTCACGCCAATAATATGAGTGTCAGAATCAAGACCGAAGTTTTCCAGGTGTTTTTTTTCTTTTATCAAACTGATAGTATGTTCCGCAGTACACGAGCCATGTATTCTAATTAATCCCAGATTAAAGTGTTTTTCTTTGTGGTGTACGTTCAGGTTCAAATATCGCTGATTTTTCTGGGAAGTCCATTCGTCAAAACTTAAAGTGAATCTTTCTTCATGTTCCTTAAGATATTCGAACTCAATAATCAAGTCAGCTTTAACGGTATTTGCAAAATTTGTAACTATAGATCTTATTGTGTTTGGTGAATTAGAAAGTTGAAATCCGCTTTTCGAAAATATATATCTCAAATCTGACGATGAACAAAATAAACTTATTTTGAAACTGATCTGAACCATTCTTGAGACCATAGAGTTTTTCTTTTTTAAAATAGCTGTCAATTGATTTAGACTTTTTCTTGGGTATTTCTTCCTCACAAATAATATCAACTGAATCAGTTTTTGACGCGGATGCTTTAGGATATAAATCAGAATTGGGACGTTTTAATTGGCTATTTTCAGAACTTAGATCAATGCAGTGCTTTGTTCTCAAATGTATTTTTAAACCTTTGTAAGAACCTTTGCTGATTTTTAGCATATTAGAGCAGAATGAGCATTTCGCGCAGTTGTCTTTGTCCATTTTTAAAAAATAATGCCTTACATTTTTGTCATTGTCCTCACCACTGTTCTCTCATTTTGACTTGGTTTCAAAAGTGGCATGTTTGTTTTAGGACTTTTAGACTAGTACCTGCAATGCAATACAAATAGGTACATACTTACAATTTAAAACGTTAGTTCGGTCACTATGTAAGAAGAAAGTCGTATTATAGAGAAAAATCAGAAATATGGATCGCTACTCATTTCATTTATAAGTCTAATTATCTACTTAAATCATTCTCGCACTTTTAAATGCAATATAAACATAATTCATCTATCAATTGAACAATAACAATGTCTATTAACTTACGTTTATTTAACGAAACAGCGACAAAAACATACAACACACGTGTTGACTCGAGCGAGTCAAATGGCATTAACAATTGATGGCCGGCAAATGCGTCTCGCGTGGGCAAGCGCGGAGTGTGGTAGCGGGTGAGTCAGCGTCGAACGACTCGTACGCACCACGCATTTTAATACCTAATCATGCAATAACGCGAGTATTTTTTCAAGAAATCGGTTTCATGTATTTTTTTTAATTTACCGGATCCGGCAAATTGATGCCGGATCCGATAGGCGTCTAATGATGTCGGATCTGCCTGATTAACGGATCCGGCTTTCCGGATTGCAATCCCTAGTGTCTTCTAACCCTAATTGTAGATTTGTGTCAAATTTTCGTTTCAATCGGTTAAAAAAAGGCTCCCAAATTGCAAATTTGATTTTCTTTATTTTACGCAAGGTCATATTGCATAATGACGCCGGCTTCATTTAACTTCCTCTTTTCGCCTTGTTGCGCGAGGGAAACTCGTGGCTATGCCATTTAGCTTATTTTTTTCTCCACCTATGTTAAGGACGCTTGGTGTGCTTTACTGCCGTATTTTGTCTCCACATGTGTTAGGGAGTATACGAGAAAATTTAGAGGAGACCACTCCCGCTGGTTATGTTGTTAAAATATGATAATAGGTTTTTCTTAAATACTGTAAGTAAGATACCAAGCACTTAAAAATCCCATATCACATAATGCTTCGATTTTGCATGATTTTCTTCATTGTCTTTGTATAAGCATACCTGAAAAATTTCATAGCAATATGTGGAACAATATTTTAAAAATCCAGCCTGCAAGCTCTGAAAATATAATAAAAATCAATTCAAATATCAATTGATAATAAAATAAATTCATGGTTTCTGATTAAACCCTCTAAATTCTTGGAAGTACAGGGTTGTGTACCTCTTTTAGGGATAAAACCCTAAAATGCTTATAATGTTTTAGGCTTTCATATAAAATCATGAAAAAACCCTGGAAACTTAAAGGCCCTATAACCTCTTAAGACTTTATCAGAAATCTTCTCATTAATGAGTATCCTTGATCAAATAACTATATATATGTAGGCTAGCATTTTTTAAAAATGTAAGCATCTTTAAAACCTATAAATGAGTTAGTAAACGACAATTCAAGTGGGAATTACGGAGAATGCTGCGCAGTATCTCACTATACCTGCTTGAATATCCCTGAATGTGATCCTGATATATTCTAAACTAAATCAAATATTTGTACAGTATTCAGATTTAAACCACTCCATATTTAATCCCTGAAGCAGCCGAAGCATCTTTTTAAAATTTTTGAAGTTAGACTCAAATGCAGATAATTCATATTTATTTGTATATTTTCTTGAAATTCGAAGGATTAAAAAGTCTTAATGATTATATGTTAAAATATACAATTTATCTATATTGAATTTTCATCTCTCAGAGTATAAAGTTTTTAATCAAAATGTCCACTTGGAGAATTAAAATGAAAGTTGCTTATTTTCATCTTCTTTCTATATTTCTGACACAACTACAAAAATGTATAACGGCATCCGTCACTGCTCGTAGTTTTCTACATGCTGTAAATTTCAATTATCATTGCAATAACCGTTTCTATTACATGACGGCCAATTCGTAGATATTTTTTCTACATACGTACAAAAATCCTATCTAAGAAATAAAGAAATTAAAGTTTCGAAGTAAGTCTAACTTTCAATTACATGCATACATGCTTCTCCTACTTTTTTTAATACAATCTTAAGTTGGCAAAATCACATTTTCCAGAAGCTTAATTAATAAACTTCAGTTGCCAATGCTTGTAAGCGCTAAGTGTTATCTTTTGTGATTATAAAAGTAAAATTATTTGGGGACAATTGGTGTAATTTCAACGTAACATTTTCAAATATTATTTATGAAGAAGATATCAAATTGACGTTTACCTGTAATAATTAAGAGACTCATATAAAGAAACACTTCAGATAGAAATAAAGATTGATTTTTATTGATTCTATGTTCCACTTAAGCAAGTCTAGTTGAGCTGGCTAATCTGCAAATATATGGACCTCAATGGACTCTTGTTTCTGGTCAGCGATGTATCTCTGGATCTATTCCTGGATAATATCAAGGGATTTCAATGAATGGACGGAGAATAGCCAACAGGGGGCCTTAGAAATATTCCCATTAGACGTTATCTTAGATATTTTTAAGGAGGTTTTTAAAAATGCTCTCATTATAAGCTGGACGGTCAAGCACCACATAAATAGGTCGCGGGGCAAATTTTAGGTTTTTTTGGTCGATGTACTTCCTTATCCATGGAAGATAGGCTGAGACTCTGGTGTAGACTCCTGGGAAGCCTGGCTCTGCACAGCGAAAGCCGAAGGAGACGACACCGACCAAAGCCCAGTGGTTTTCAGAGTACTCACGAAGCAGTGGACCGCCGGAATCACCCTGGGATGAAAACAAGTAGTAAAATCAATGTATAAAATTAATGACATCATTTTATAATGTTCCAATATACAGGGTCATCATAAATTATTCGACCCATTTAAAAATTAATTAAAAAAACTCCTATACCGTAGCAACTTTGTCCTTTTTATAAATGAGAGAGTAGCTCAAAATTTTTTTGAAAATAGGTAACGCGCCGTTACGAAGCTCCAAATCTGCTGCAGCGGGTGGTCCCCAACGCAAGTGTCAGAATTGCACCGTGCACAGAAAGTAAGTCTGGCGTATGTTTCTGATTTCAGGAAAGCAAATCATTTGCAACAGTTTAAAGTCGTTCTCGGTTAGAGTACCGAAATTGTCTGTAAGAACTCCATTAAACGTTGGTGTGTGCAATTAAGGAGTGAAACTCTCCCTCACTCGTTCAGAAACTTCGTCCGAGACCTATGGTTTTCCAGCATCTTTCCCGTTCCCTTAAATTGCTCTTACCAACTCTTGATGGAGTTCTTACTTGGAGACTGACAATTTCGATACTCTAGGCTAAAATATCTTTGAACTGTTACAATTTATTTGCTTTCGTGGAACCAGAGACGTGTCAGGCGTGCCTTTTGTTGCATAGTCGCCATTTTGACACTTGCGTTGGGAATCTCCCGCTGCAGTAGATTTAGTGCGCTGTAACGGCGCGTTATCTATCTGAAAAAAAAAATTGAGCTACTCTCTCATTGAAAAAAACGAAGTTGCTATATTATTGGATTTTTTAAAAAATTATTTTCTGAAATGCGTCCAATAATTTATGACCACCATGCATTTTTGAATTTCATGGGTCTGTTAGAGCTTATTGGCTTAAAAGCCAGGTCCTTCTCATGCATTATAATTATATTGGAAAATTAGGCTTGACGTTAGGTTCAAAATGTGTTAAAATGATATCACGCTAACGCTTTCGAATGAGCTGTTTCGATGCCAGTAGCTGGAAAAGTTTGTACTGACGTTAGCTGAGAATTGAAAATGAGGCCAAGGATGGACTCTGTTTAGGAGGAAAGCTTCGATTCCCGATTTTGATTCATGATTGGTTACATTTCAATGACCAACTGAAAATAATTAACTTGGATGAAAATGACAGAGAATTTATCGAAGGTAGAAAAAAAACACCTCCTTCAAACTCTCAATTTGGAAAACAAGTGGCTTCACTTACTTTTTCGGTGAAAATGCTCATCTTAATTCGTTTGCGTGATAATGCTGTTAGAGGTCTGGAACTGACAGGCTTACTTAATAAAAACCTGATTTTATAAACAAAAACAAAATAAAATAAGAACTTAATATATTGAATAAGCAAATTGTTAAGTTAATTGTTGTAAAAACAGGCAAAATCAACAAAGAATTTCTACTATTGCTCTTTGGAGTTAAAAATTGTACTTTTATGTGTTTTGAGTACCAAGAAATACGTCTACACCTAAAGGTTCAAGAAAGATCTCAATAACGTTTAGGAGCCTAAAAGCTGACCGTGGTGGATGGACTAGTGGTAAGTTCTCGGTTTCAGGCCGGGGGAGTCCAGGTTCAAAACCCGATTCCATTGAAGATCCACTGTGTATGTGGGCCTGTTGCACATTACATCATACGTAGGGGGGCAGATATCCTCCAGATGGTGTGGTACGGAAGTTTGGAGAGGGGGCGCTATCGTCATCTGACTCAGGTATCGTCATCTGACTGCGGTTCAAAATTTTAAGGTCCATCCCAAAATAGCCCTCGTGTTGCTTCAAAACTGGACGTTTGTATAACTAAACTAAATGAGTGTAAAAGCGTCTTAAATTCAATGAAAAGCGAAAGGATTTTAGAGCTTTGTTATCATAATAAGACGATTTATTATAATTCTAGTACATTATGTTACTAAGCAGTTTATAATTTTCTAAAAATTAATTCAGAAAATAAACTTGTCCCACAAATGCACTAAAACTCTGTATAATTCTCATTTTATTTCTTTCCAAGGAATGCTATTTGCTGATTGCAGATGATACCAGGAAATAAACAATAAATTCTTACCACTTATCTTAATAGATAAAATTATCACATAAGAAATTGCGGCTTGGGGATGACAGAAATGATTATACTTCAGTCTTTATATTGTTAAAAAGATGTAATGTCGCTTTCCTGCCTCGCTAGTCGTATAGTTGGGGAGGGAGTTTTACAGGGATAAGCATGGAGTGACGGGCAGCGGTCAGGCCTGGATCCCTGACCTTGGCGTCAAACTTGGCGACAAATCGAAGATACCCGAATATGCTATTACTTTCTCGATATTTCTATTAGTGGTCGATAGTAGAAATATCGAAAGGTTTTACCTGAAAATTCTATGTGACGTCATGACCTATCGGAGAGAGTATAAAAAGACCGCGCTTAGATCACAGTGTGTTGTTGATCGACTGGAACGACTTTTTACTTTCATCTGCAGAGCGAGCTCGAAAGCCGGTGAGCTGAGCGCTATTGAATGTGCTGTTATTGTCATTACTAGTGATTTGCTGACTGTTTGTGTTGCTAAATCTGAAAGGCTGAAGTGAATTACCTGTGAATTGTTGTCTGTTTGCGTTGCTGATCTGTGCAAGATCTATTGTTCCTGTTACCTGTGCTACTTGTTTTCCTGCATATTTGTGAATAAACCTTAATTCCCAATTATCCTGAGTGTTGGACTGTTTACACCAAACACCCACAGAACGATTTTTGTTACAATATGTTATATGAATCGCATTTATTATATAGAATTTAAAACCTTCTCGATAATTTACAAGTTTTTTTTTAGCGTAATAGAGAAAAAGAAAGTACCTGACAGGCATCAACTCCTCCTTCTTCAAGGCCAGCACAAATCATATCGTGAGTTATCCCATTGGGGAAATGATTGACAGGTAGCCCTGCAAATTTGTCGTTACACTTTTGATTTCCAATAACTGGCAATCCGTCGGCCTCTTGAAGTGTGTTTGAACTTCGACCTCCTGGAATGTATAAGCTTTCTTAACTACACTTATGTCCATTAATTAAGGGCCAACAACATTTTGTGAGAAAAAATTATTTCAGACAGTTTTATGTTATTAAAGGCATAATTATAAAATACCTGATTACCTGATACCGAAGTAAGGAGTGCTTTTACTTGTCTTGAATATTGGAAGACAGAGTCAGGCATATTTATTCACCGTTTATTATTTATTCTTGTTTAAAGAGAAGTTATGACTATCCGAGTTTATCAATTAAAATTCTATTTACATATGCCTCTAATATTTCAACAGCATTCCAGCACAGTTCTTCGTGCCTCGGAGTTACCTTGAAGAATTGGCCATTGTCGATTTCTTTTCTCACCGCCGCAGCGAAAACCTCTAGTTTTTGCTCTCACACATGCATTTTCGCGCTACTTGCAAGCGGCGTGTTCGGATTGCAACGGTACCATCTTCGGTGAGGTAGTTTATTTTAGCACTTCTTATTCAAAAACGTATTGTATAAATTTTGCATAAACTGGTTTCTTTTTCAAGAATTACATAAAGTTTATCTTCAGCTTTACATCTTTCAATAATTATTTTGCCTGGAAAGTCAGGAAATTTTTTATTTTCAACCCTGAAAGCAAAGAAAATTCTTTATAGGAGAAAAACAGCTCGTTACCTTTGAGGGAAAGAATCTTAAATATTGAAGACTAAAAATGGTAGCCGATCTTAGCGTCTAAAAGGTTCAAAACACCGTTTTAATTCTTAAGGTATCAAATGAGAAATTCTTTATAATGTGGAAACGTGAAACGTGTCTGGTAGTCCTATAAATAATTCAAAAGTGCGTGCAAGGACGTCACTAATATGAACTTTCCTGAGGCTAGCGTGAGCAGTTTTTTTGCGATTTCTCAACATTTTTGCTTTTGGCGCTTACAACGTTTACCACTTTCAGTCCTCAATTAACTTACCGTAAGATAAATCTCCCCATCCTAAAACCATGACGTTGTCACCTTCAATTAACATGTCTTCTTCCGGTAAGCAAACTGGAACTACATCATCGGGCAAGCTTCTGTCAAGTCGTATGATGGCAATGTCGTCGTAATAGTAGGCAAATTGATAACTCTCATGTAACTTGATTTCTTCAATTTCGTACGTTATATTTGATGATCTTAAATCGATATCACCAATTTTCACTACGTACAGGTTTGCGCTAACACTGAAAAAAAATAAAGTCTATGCTTTAGTTTTATTTCGAAAAAGCTGCGTCTTTCTCATAGAACATTGAAAGAAATTATAACAGGAACTTCACAACTTATCGCAATCAACCCTGAGTGGGACGTAAATTTACATAATTTTAAGTTAGTTGTGCCTTACCCACTGAGTTCGTAAAGCGCAGAGAAGGATTTTTTAAACTACAAGTATGGAAGACAAGCGAGCCTTGTTCATAAATTTCGGGGTCGCTAAAACATTATCATCCCGTATCATCTCTGAATTTACGATCTAATAGACAAAACCAAATAAAATAGTTAGTAATTTTTGACACAATTCATTTACAAATGTGTTTGCAAAGAGATGTCCTATATAAATTTCTTTCCTTTTATCGCCGGTTATTCCTGTATTGGGCCATTTCATTTTTTGTCTCCATATCAATTCATCTGGCATGAATGGAGTCAAATAATTTTAATTTTTTCTGCCCAAAAGGGATCGCGAAAGCAAAGAATTTTAGAAACCCAGCAGTAAAGCACTTAAAGTAATAAAACTGATTACAGAAAGGCTGCATTGATCACCCCTAATCTGATCGTTGTGACTCCTAGCTTTACTTTGTTATCTTTGATCATTTCACTTGTGATAGTAATTGATAATATCACAACAACTATTGTAATTTCATGATCGAAATCACATACAGTAACACCCCAATTAACCGAAACCCGGGTTATCCGAAATCGCAAATCTAAGAAAACACCTACTGTACTGCACGGAAATAATCACGAAGGCGAAACATTTTGCAGTGATATCCTCACTTTTTTCCTTTCAGCCTCCCCAAGAAGGTCAGTGATTAATTTTAGAATATTTAACTTAAAATGAAAGGGTGTTAACAATATTAATTACGATATTGTTTACCTGTTCTTGTCCGGCGTATTGCGCCCGAACTCGTTGGTGCTGGAGGGTTAACTTTAATAAAGAGAAGCTTTCAAAGAGAGTTTGAATTTCATTTGCAGTCTCAACATATCAGAATTACATTCTGTAATTAGCACAAAATAGCAATAGATGTTCATGGCTCAACGGAAAAAATCGCTATCAAAACGGCCTTCCCTTATAGTTCGGTTAACTGGGATTGTACTGTAATGTGATAAAATGGCACTATTCCCTTAATTTGTTGACACAGTAACCTTTATTGTGATTCGAGTGAATAACTTCTATGAGAATCTAATGTATATTTTGAGGTTCCTTTTTTGTATTTTTTAGTAATTGTAGAAAATACTTTTCCGAGTTAATATTATGGTATATATACCATAAACTGCATGTATGCAAGCCATAGTTGTCAGAATGACTTTGGTCAAACCTTCTTTAATCTAGAAATTTATTTCTTTAATTCAGTAGTTACCTGTTATTAGATAGGAAATTGGTGTGTATTCAACAGAAAGCGAAGCTTAAAAATTGAAATTGTGTTAGAGTATCATTTTGACTTTTTATATGAAGAGTATATTAAAAGCGGGAAAAAAAACCGATTCAGATAAAAAAATGAATCATAAGTTCCGTAAAATTTCTTTGATAAAATAAATGAATGAAAATAATTAAAACATAAGTGGGGGAAATAAGAAAACATTGCCTTGAAGAATTGTTATCTACCTTTAAATCTATCGAAACCAGGTAAAAGACTTACAAAAGGCAAATTTATCTGTATTAGATAAAATAAACACGAATAAATATAATTTATTATTGTATTTCTCCCTATTTCATAATAACGAAAGAACTTTTTTTCTTACATTTCAACTTTTCATGTTTCATTTACTAACAAAAATATGTATTCAAATATAAGTCGGAAAATCCCCATGAACCAATAATTAAATAAAAAAAACTATGCTTATTCAGAAAAAGTTCTTCAAAAGACTTGTTTTTTGGTCTATTTAAACTGTTCTTTGGTTAAATATAGAGCCATTTCGTTTTCCCCATTTCCATTGAATTCCACAAGTAATCCATTTTTGTATATTATTTCATTTCTACACACTTTTCTTAATTATTTTTGAATTATGAATTTATGTGATTTGAAATTAATACTTCTTTTGAAATTTCTAAAAGCTCATATATGAGTGAAATTCTTGAGACAATGAATATTATCATCCGTAAAAGAATTGGGTTTTTTTCCCGAGAGAAAGTTGAAATACAATGAGTAGAAAATTGGTTCTGCAAAGGAAAGTACATTATTATTTTCGGAACAGTAAAACAGAAGTCTTTATTACTTTCTATGATCAAAACAATGGGCGGCTGTTATGATATGTCTATCGTCGATCACTGTTCCTCCACAAAACGGCCTCCAACCTTTCCTGGTGAATATGGCAGCCTGTAAAAAATTGAGAAAATGCTTGCCATTGCTATGCTCTGACGTAACTTATTAGATTTCTTTGTAAACACAGAGTTATTCGAAAATACCTGGGTTGAACATAATGGCAAACAAAGGAGATGAAATTAGCACATTTTGCAATGCATTGTACGAGGCGTGTCCGGAAAGTAAGTACCGTTTCGTTCTACCGCCACCGCAGCGCTAGTGTCGGAGTTCCACGCATATGCACACGTGTCTTTGGTTCATTGTCTGTCCACTGACGCCATTACAGCCAGATTGTGTTGTGTTTACATGTGTTAGTGAGCGTTCAAAATGTTTAAGACGATTACCGATCCCTCCGACTGTGAAGTGCGTTCTGTAATACGGTTTTTGAACGCAAATAATGTTAAGCAAGCTGAAATTCATCGTCAACTTGTAGAGATTCATGGTGAAAATGTAATGACTGATGGAATGGTTAGAAAGTGGGTTCGACAATTCAGTGATGGACGCACCAATGGTCATGACGAAGCACGGAGTGGGCGACCTGTTGTCAATGATGGTTTGGTTGCAAAAGTGAATGAGAAAATTCGCGAAAACAGACGGTTCACAATAAGAATGCTTTGTGACGAGTTTCCACAAATTTCAAAAACTGTTTTGCATGAGAATGTCACAAATCGCTTAAATTATCGCAAGCGATGACGACGCAAAAAAAGGTGTTCAGCAGTGGCTGTCTTCACTGGCGGCATCTTTCTTTGAAGAGGCTATAGACAATTTGGTTTCCCGCTATGACAAATATCTGAACAATGGTGGTAACTATGTAGAAAAATAGTTTCCGAAATGCTCTTTCATGTAAAAATAAATTTTGTTTCGAGAAATCTTTTTTTATGCGAGTTTTTCCAAAACGATACTTACTTTCCGGACACGCCTCGTATATGCGAAAATAGTATGGTGATGTGATGGAGAGTTCTCTCAAAAATTATCCTTCCCGGGCACCGCTGCCGTAATTTAGTTTAATTATATGAAAGTTCAGTCTCAATTAATACAAATACTATTTTTGTGGCGGACCTTGTAATTTTGAACCCTGGTCAGATGACGAGGACGACATCTGAGCCGGCAACCCTCTTTCTAGATTTCTGCAGCACACCAGCGGGGCGGCTTTTGACATTCGACGTCAGATTTAGTGCGAGATCGGGCCTATACACCGCAGATCTTTGGTGAAATCGAGTTTCGAACCTGGAACTCTCTGGTTCTGAAGCCGAGATCATACCACCGAGTCGCCGCGGCGTCCGGTTGGCGTAATTCATCCCTATGCCGATTTTGAGCAATAAACAGCGATGCACAAACACGGAACCTGCAGATCGCTGGCATAAATTTGCATGCATGGGGATGCGGGTGGAATTGGAGCAGCAGCACGAAGGCTGTGCAGAAAACGATTCTCGAGTAGACAGCTGCCGAATCACCAACCGGCCATGCGTATTAATCGGCAGCTGTGCGAAACTGGATCGTTCGGTGGTTCTAGGCCTGATGTGAGTAGTGACAGATATCTTAGAACTCCTTCAGTATAATACAGACAATTGAGGATAATCATGGTTCAACTTTGAGAGCCTTCTTTGGCTGCCTCCATCACCAGAATTAAAATGCATGAATTTTTTCTTCTGGGAACACATTAAGAGCATTATCTACGAAACCCCATTGAATCCAATGGAAATCTAGTTGTTAAACGCACTGTTAATGATGGTGATGTTACGGAAATTCCCGAGATCTTTACTTGTGAATGTAAATCGATGTACTGTCCATATAAAGTTCGAATTATTGTTGGTGGTGGCAATTTCAAGCTCCTCTAGTAAAAAAGCGAATCACTAAAAGTTTTATGCCTTTTGAATTTGCCTGTCTTTTTATTTGTTCATACTTTCATTTCTTACTAGCACTTAACAGGGCCATTTCCGACCATCCATTCTATTAAAAGATGTCCTTATTTCTGTACCGTCTAACTGCATTTAAATTTGAGTCAGATAATTTATTATTACCTGTAAATAAGTAGCTTGTCCTATAAACACTCGAATTAAGACATTAGGCTGGCTTTGAGATGATATTTGCCCACTTACACTGTCTGTTCCGCTGGCGGGGTCCCACTGGAGCATTAGTAACCATGGTAATGGCGGGATTTATTTTTGTGATTCCATGTTTTTTGTTCGTGTCGGCAAGAGAGATTGATAAATAAATGGAATAAAGACTAGCCATCAAATATTTATGGAAAAAAAACTATACGGAAAATTGAAATCTTGTGGGATGTTTATGGAAATAACACGATGGAGAAAACAACTCTTTTCAAATGAGTCAAGTATTTCAGTGACGACTGTTAAGATTGCAAAGATGAGGACGAACTCCACTTGTTGATGAAAACGTCAAGCGTGCGAAGTCTCTCGTGATTTTCGATCAATGATTCATCATGACGTGATCACTAAAACGAGGAGGCAACTTCATTTCTGAGGTCTTCTAGGGATGTTTTGAACAATGAAAACGGAAATGAGACTAGTGTATTTCTCCAAATTGGGAGTATTTTGAAGATTGAGATTAATGCACCTTAAATTTTGTTAAACCTTTATGATGCTAGTTCAGGTATTTATGGGATAGATTATGTTTGCTATTTATCACTTGCAATTTAAAATGCATTCATTGAAATATTTACTTTCAAACCTCAGTAAAGTTTTTTTATTGATAAAGTAAGTTACGTCGAAGTATTAAGTGGATACTAAAGATTTTATATATTACTGTATATGGTAATATTGGTATTAAGGACGAATGATAAAATGACTCACCATCCATGTCCATTTCTGATTGGCTGTTTTACCTCCCACAACTGCTGTTCTAAAAGTATCTTCGTTTGAAGACGGCGTACTAGTTGTTGGGATATAGGGTTCAGCCTTGCGGAGTGCACTTGTGGGTACATTTGACGAAGTATCTTTTTGTCTAAAACCACAACCTGCCGTAAAAAAATTAGCTGCTTACTTCCTAGGAAATTATGGGGATTAGTAATAATATGTATAATCTAGAAATGGAGGTTGTGTATTACCAAGGAAAACGCATAAGCATAATTAGGAAGTTAATATCGAAGGAAGGGAGAAAACTAAATATGAACAGAAAATAGGCAAATTTTTCTTTAAATTTCCGGCTGCGTTGTTTTCCTTCGTTTTGAATTTTGTATTTAATTTATAATATAAATTTCTTTAAATGATACTCTGATTGACAACAAATGCGCAAACTAGATTGATTGATTTGATTTTCTTTCTATTGATATCTCTTGAAAAATTAAGTTTCGGCAGAAAATTATCTAAAGTGGAAGATATAACATGAGTTGAGAAGTCTTTACTTTTCATAGAATTGGTCATTTGGCATTCGTATAGTATAAGCTGAGTAAGCCTTTTTTTTTTAAAAAAAATCACATAATGATTTACCAAATCACTAATTATATTGATGCCTAAAATAAATTTTAGAGTTATCAAAGAGCTTTAAAAATTTCTGTGGAAGTTATGGTGAATATCTTTAAAAAATCCATACATCCATACCTCCAGAACTGGTAAGACTGATCTTCATCGGCTTCCTTTCTGCGCCTGGCTGCTGTTTGCCTTCTTCAAAGTAAAAGGTGTCTTCCCCAACTAGATGAAACTTTTCTTCTTCAACACGTGATGCCTCTGTTACTGGTTCTCCGCCGTTATTAGGTGGCTCTTCACTTCGATAAGGCATTTCTTCATCAAGGTGTGACGTTCCATCTTCAGGAATTTCGCCACTGTATGGTGATTCTTCGTTTGGACAAGGCGTTTCAGTGTCAACATTTGGTGTTACATCCGCAGGTTTTTCTCCGCTATGGGGTTGTTCATCCACACTAATACTTGGGCAGCAAACGAGAGGTATTTCATTTGCCCAACCGCAAATTTGTGGGGTCTTGCCTTCTCTATAGAAATTCCAAATTAATGGACAAACTTTAATTATTTCACAGCTAAAACCTTCCGGGCAGCTGTTTCTTGTCTGTGTCTCAAAACGCAGGCCTTGACCACTAACCACTAACATATAGGCTGTAAATACTGCAAAGAAAGTAAAAATATTTTTACATATTTTAGAAAAGAACATTTTTGTATTACAAAGGAAAAGACACCTATACACACATTATATCGTTAACAAATGATTTTAAAAATTCTTAATACTACAGCTAAAATATTTACAACATTAATAAGAAATTCTGATTTAGCACAGAAATGAAGAATCACTCGTCAGCAGTCGTTGCTTTGGTCTAAAAATATTCTTTCGGTCTGAAAAAGGTAACGGATTTTCATAGTAAGTTTTCATGTCAACTTCTTCTTCCAAATTAAAACAAAGGCATTTCTTTGTTGTTTTCTGGATAATTTTTCTCAGAATGCGAGAGAAAGATTAATAGTTTAGGATTTTTTTAAATAACGGAAGTTAAATTAAAGGATTAAAACATCATGCCTCCGCCAACTTTACTCGTTCGATTTGGATTTTTTTTACAAAATTAAGAAAAGTTGAAAGCCAAATTAGAAACGCATCAGTTTAGATAATTGTCCATGCATATTTAACGTATTTATGTGCTACAACGCGCGATTTTAAAAATAAAATAGTGCTTGTGTCCATGTTTCCTAATTGGAAATGACGGATTAGGTCGACATATTCGATTTTGTTTCCTCGTTTCTCGAATAAGTTCATTAACAGGTTCGAAATTTTTTTGTAATGATACTTCTATGAACAAGGTGAAATGTAGGAATAAACGATGCAATAAAAGCTGATAGAAATTATCTTTGTTGTCTCCCCATATGACCAAAGACAGTTTGGAAAGAAACGGTCAACCCTTTCAGCAGTATTATGCGATTTAGGACATGGCATCAAATGCAGAGTGTACCACCGGTATATCTAATTATTAAGCTTAATATGCGATATAAGACCAAATAGTTTAGTTTTTAGTGTTTCTGTGCATTTCGAAACAAATAAATAAAGGATTCCTTGATTTTTTTTGAAAGAAGAAATACTAATTTTGAACAAAAAAAGGCAAATAGAATAACTTAAGTTGGGCAGAGTGAGTGTTATATAAGAAAAAGATACAATGTATTCAAACAGGATTTTTATACGAAAAGATGTGAGATTATTGTCGGTGCATTATTTGTAGCGAAGATCCCTCGTGCTGAATAAACACTTCAAAGAATAAAATACGATGAGTTCATGGGATTTCCTTTGAATAGCTCCGATGCTTTCTTAAGAACGATAGAATGTCTTGTCACCTGAGAAACCTATATCCATCATTATTACCCTTTTATGCATTTTTAACAAATCCCCTAATCTTCTTCCCTCCATAAGCTGGCCCTTCGGCAAGGAAAACAGGTGGATGGAGTTTCTTTCCTTCATATAAAGACGATATTTGGGTAAAAAGATAAACTTTAAAATATTTTGGTTAATCTTTTGTAACGAAGACCCTTCGAGTCGAATAAACGTTACAAAAGAAGAAAATGCGATTAAGGATTGCAGGTCCTTCTAGTATTTCATTCTAAACGAAAGTTGAAGGAATTCTTAGAAATCTATTGCACTCCACATTATCTGTGTTCAAGGCTCTTATCTTAAACTTCTGTCTACCCTGGCAGTTGGCTCTGCGATGATGATAAAAAGTGGACAAACGAAATAAATTTAACCTGCATTTGTGCGGCGGGGTATTTCTGCACCTCAAACACTACTATTTATTATCTAGACGCCAAACCACATTCTTCATGAAACATTTCTTATGTTTTATGCTTATTTGTGTTCCGAGTGTGCTGGTACTTCGCCTCACTAATGACGTAAGAAATTATTAAAAAAAACGTAGTGTTAAATTATTTAAAAAATTAAAATTGCAGGGTTAATATTATCATTATTAATAATTATGAATGATTTTGAATTATTAAAAAGAAAAAGTGATGTAAATTTTGAAACAAAAGAAGTTTTTATATATCAGTGGTTCGCAATATAAAAATACAATAAATTCATTCTAAATATTCATGATTTGGACATACACTGCGCCAAGGGTTATTTCTAGGATGACAATTTAAACAAAAGATTTTTCAAGGACTTATATTTTTATTGTTCTCGAAACTAAATTTGAGGAAATGCATATAAAAGGATGATTAATTTGTTTCACTCTAAACAAATATGCAAACAATGCTATTAGTGGAAGAGAGGGGTAGCAAGGGTAAGCGACGCCAGGGTCATAGTTGGTCACTTGTTGGCGTTGTAAAGTCAAGCAAATATACAACAATTTTGTCTTCGTTGCTCCCTCTAAGACATGGGTATCAACCTCAAATGGACTCACGAACTAATTAAACAAAGTTTAAGTTTATGCGGCTATAATATATATTTTAATAGAAACATAGGTTTATTTCGAAAATACGATACGAAAACGAAGAAGGGAAACGGTGAAGTTAATGTTTTTACCCTGACACTTGGCATCTCTTCTATGCTTCCATTTTTCATATTTCGAGGGATATCTTGTCAGAAGTGACTACTTTCAAAGATGATTGTCAGTAACTCCTTGATCTGACAGTAAACTTCTTTCCTTTCATGAGTGAAAATAATTGCTAAAGTACATCCAAACACGGAAACAACAGTAGAATACTAATAGAATGGGATCATTTTATTACAGGCTACCAAAATGTTCTCTGGTGTTGGTGGGGAAATGGTGCGTCGTCGTAACACGACCAGTTATATCATGGTTGGTGATTAGCGAGTGTTGCGATTCGTTATTAATATAAATAATTAGGAATTTTATAAATTAAGCTAAGGAATTTTTATTAATAATTTTATTAATACTGTTATGTGCGTTGGACCGCAAAGATATTCGCTGTGGACATCGAGTTCGACACCCTTTCTCTAAGACCAGCTCCTTATTATCTACACATATCCAAATTCCTTCTTTAAGAAAGCGATGATATATAATTCCTTGTAAAAAAAAAGTAAATAAATTCCTTCAATTGTCACGCATGACAGTAAAACTCTTCGAAATGAAGTATATATCGATATAAATAGTTTCCACTTTCTTACCACTTCAAGTCTACGAAGCATACAAAAGAGAAAACAGTCATTCAAAAATTCGATCTCGAGATTTTGATGTCTCCCCTTTTTGACCTGCTCGTGATCGGAAAAGAGCATGTTTGGAATTACGTCTGGGAATACGATAACACAAAAACACTAGATTGCAGACCCTTGAAATTTGGTGTGTAGCTTTCACACAAAATTTGTAGACTTCCATCG
Organism: Araneus ventricosus; assembly: GCA_013235015.1. Taxonomy (NCBI): domain Eukaryota; kingdom Metazoa; phylum Arthropoda; class Arachnida; order Araneae; family Araneidae; genus Araneus; species Araneus ventricosus. The sequence continues at coordinate 193,170 of BGPR01001306.1, read as the reverse complement.
AATTTTGTTGGAAATGTATTCAAACTTTTATATTAAGTTTTCTTCATTATGTTATGAAGCACAAAACGCACCATCTTTAGTTAGCATATCAGAAAGTCGAGGGGAGAACACTGATTCTGATTTCAATTATATCTGGAGACTAGTTTATGGATTTTGTTTATCTTATTATGTTAGTGTTTCCAAATGGTGCATTTTGAATCAAAAGATTTTTGCAAAACATTCCTCTGTTGTGTAGATTAGCAATGAAGAACTACGATATTTTGAACCCCTTTGCCAAAACAGTCAGCACTTGATTTAACACTGACTCTGATTTCAATTATATATGGTGACTAGTTTATGGATCTTTGTTTATCCTATTACTATAGTGTTTCCAAACGGTGCATTTTGAATGAAAAGATTTTAGCAAAACATTCCTCTTTTGGTAGACTAGCAATGAAGAACTGCGATATTTCGAAAGCCCTTTGCCAAAACAGTCAGCACTTGATTTATGAGCAAAATGGACTTCAAAAGAGATCAGCCTCTAAGGTTTTATTATATGGAAACGAGGTAAAACTTCTTTACGGAGTTTCCTATTGAATAAAACTATAAAAAAGTGTGATTAAATTCAGAACAAGAGTCCCATGCCCATATAATTAACTGTATCGTTTTCTGTACAGTCACAGGGACATGGGGTGGAGTTCCGCCTGTGACCATGCTTACTCAGAAACGTAGCAAGCTATAAGAATAACATTTAATATGCTGTCTTTATATCATAGCTGTTGATAGCTCTCGAACTTAGGGCCAAATCCTTATAAGGGAAGTCTGTCTTTTTGTCTGCCCGCATACATGTGAACATGATAACATAAAAACGCAACGAGTCAGAATGATGAAATTTAGCATTAGCTTTATCGTTAGAATTGCAGATATGAATAAAAGTTTGGAAGAAATACGTCAACGGATTGACTGTCTATGAAGCTGTCTGCTCATGCATATGTGAACGCGATAACTCAAAAACACAATGAACTATATGGGTGAATTTTATTGTAAGTTTTTCATACTAAAATCGTAGATCTGTGTTTGTATTTAGACTAAATCTGAGAACGAGTAGATTGATTATTTGTTTATCTGCGCTTGTGTATGTGAATATGATAGCTCAGAAACACAACCAGCGAGATAAATGAATTTGGGTATGTGCCCCTAAAACCAAATTTATTGATCTATATCAAATTTTGGATCCTACCGGTCTACGGGAAGAGGTCCAAAATGCCGCTATATTACAATGCAAAACGGACTGTATTGAGTAAGTGTACGAGAAAGTCAATGACAGAAAGCTTCCGTTAGTTTATTGTTGTAAATAATGGTTATTCGAAATGAAGTACTTATTTATGGTCTTTGATGTTGAATAAAACAATAAAAAGAGTTTTTATTACGGAGAGAATAAATAATAATAAAAATATCAAACTGAAGGAAAGAAAATATATTTGATCGTATTAAACTTTCGATTATGCCTTAAATTTTACGTATGTTGTTTAAGGTATCCGACTGTGTTCGGAGAAATTTTTTTGAAAATAACTTATATATATATTTTAATGTTATTTTTCAACTGCATATGTTTTAAAACTATGAAAATATTGTAAAATTAGGCTTTCAAAATAATATATTTTTTAAAAAACTGAGAAATTTGAAGAAAAATGACTAAAACATTTGCCTTACGCTAACAGCCATAGACAAAATCATATTCTAAATATATATAAATCCTTGTAGGAGTAAATGTTTTTAACATTAATCTGTGTTATGCTCTAAAATATTTCTTGTACTTCAAAATAGTTTTGAGATATAGCTGAATATAGTTACTAAACTGGTAATTATTTATAAAAAATGCTTTTCGTTTATATTTAAGCACTTAAAATTAATATTTTATTTTAAAATTGACCTTAGATTTTAGGGGAAAACATCAAGCATATTACAGAAAACAATCTTAGAAAAATTCATATCAATACTTGAATAACTTTTTGAGAAATCATTGTTACGGTTGACAGTTTTCCTCAAAAATATCATTTCTCAGAAAACACATTTCATGTCTTCATGCAACATAAAATAATGCTTACAGTTCGGTAATAGAAAAGCTGTAACTCCATTTGTAATTCACGTAGAGTAAAAAGTGAGACAGATTTAGAAAGCTGATTAAACAGGCTACAAAATTAAGTCACAAATTTTTTTTTTGATAATTTCATCAAAAACGATTATTTTAAACCAGTCGGATACCTTAAGAAACTTGCTTAGTTAAAAGTTATACATATGTATTTCAATAATATTTGACAATTAAATGGACTACAAAATTTTTAGTGTATGACAAATTGCTTGAAATAATTATTTTAGCTGATGGCCAGAAACGAAATTTTCTTTTGGGCAAATATAATCCATAACTCAACTGGCTACTTTGTAGTAAATTACACAATAGCACTGCTTTGATGAAATCCTTAAAACAGTTTTTTTAAATATCAAATGTCATGCCTCAATGTCATACTCAATTAAATGCAAAATTTCTCAATTTTAAAGCCACATTTAATGTCAAATGTTTAATGAAGCTTGTTCCTGCATCTTAAGTGCAAATAAAATATGTACTCAGGTCTATATTAGCAATTAAATTTTTAATTCCCTGTATGCATGCGTTTAGCGAAGAAATTTGAAAATTTAAACAAAATTCTGCTCACAATATAATTAAAGTAAGCTAAATTGGATTATCAATACTCTAATGTACATATGCTAACTTTTTTTAAACAACCATTTATATGATTTTGGAAAAAAATCAATCAAATTTAAAAACGAAAAATACTTAAATAATGTTTCATACTTACCAAATAATTTAAGAATGAACCAGTACATCTTTTTCTTTAGTTAAGTTTTCTCTCAGTACAGAAGCGTCTCCTGCCAAACCCTAGTCTCTTGGCCAAGTTTGATGTCAAGCACTTCTGATAGACTATTTGCGACCTGATGTTTTCAATAGTAAGGTTGTTTCCAAAAGAATACACATAGTTGACTAGAGCGCCACCTATGCTACTTCTAAGAAAATAGTTTTGAATTCACAAGGCATGTCCCCCCTCCCTTTTCTATTTTTAATCCATATTTCAAACTTTAATGTTACTACTTATTTGACGCAGGACGAACTTTTTAAGTTTTATATTTTTTAATTCAGATTAATTAAACCAATTTAAATAAGTGGTGTTTGGTTTCTTCGGAAATTAGCTTTCAGGGATTGCTTATAGGACAATCTTATCATTCGTATAACCAGGTTCTTCTCGCCTATCTCCGGATTAGGTTGGAGGATTAGGGGGGATTTCTTAGAAGGAATAAGTGCAATGCTTGACTCGAACTGTTTGAAGACGTATTTTAAATCTTTGCCAATAGCTTGATGCATTGAGCTCGTTCAACGTGTTGCGAGATCAATAGATGGCGTGTTTTGAAAAGACCAAAAACCAGTCTCTTGTAGGGTTGCTTGCAAATAACAAACAACAGCTATTTTAATTGAAGTGAAAAGAAAGCGCCAAAGATATTACTATCTGCCTGATTTCATTGGCACTAACAAAGGTTTCACCTGATGAAGTTTTTTGCATTTAATTTTTAATCTGATACTCATTCATTAACTATTAATATCAATGACGTAGCAAAAGTTAAATGAAGGTAAGGTGCAAGACAACTGATGCGTCTATCACGAACCCCATTATCCGAAATGGTATATAAAGGCCATTTTTACCAGTCATGTATTGTAAGAAAATGAAAGATTTTGTTCTGGGGCCAGAAACCCTTGATAACTCACTGTTCTTAAGCAAACCAGTCACTGCCTTTCTTAGAATATGCTCAGAAGTTATTTAGGAAGAACTTTAAAATTATGAATAATTTCTAATTAAAAATCCTTTGTGCAATTTTGATAAACTAATAAATAATGGGATCTGTTTTTTATTTTACAAAATGTCGTAGAAAAATTTAAAAGTTTTTTGCTATCTTTTAGTATTTTTCTCTTAAAAACCTAATGATTCCAGACGAAACACCAAACCTATTCTTTTGCTGTGAGAAGTATATTTACCACCAAATTAGACAATTTTTAAATGTGGATGGTAAGCTGTTTTGACACCTCAGATTAGAGCTGCTGTCTTTTAATAACTTCAGAAACCACAAAAATATTAATAAACAGTTTGATCACCTAATACAGTTTTAAAAATGAAATTGATTATCAATTATTATTGTTATTATTATTTTAAGATATCAAACATACCTAACGCTTGGAAAAAGTTTGACATAAGTTCTCGCCAAATTTTTCGATGAACCATACATAATTCATTTCGATGAAACATACATTTCTCATCTTAAACTATAATAAGGTGCCTTGATGCGTTAATTAATTATTACTCGTAATTAATCGAATTAATATTATCTAGTAAGCTAAATTTGCGTGAGGCTTTTCTCTTAAATCAGTCTAAAATATAAAACCATTATTAGAAAAAATGTCCCTTTTAAGAGGTAACACAAATATGTATATGAAGTTATATGTAAAACCACAGTTAAAAGAAGCAAAATTTTTTGAAATCAAATGCTCAGCGTGCATGCTGTGCACAAATACACATCTAGAACTCTTGTAGTTAAAAAAAGTTTTAAAAAATGAATTGATTTCTCAGAAACATGCTACGAACTAAAATTTCCTCATAGTTACAATGAAACAGTGTTGTTTTGAATATCGAAGCGTAATGCTTTATTTTATGGAAGTCTAGACTTAATCCGGTATTTCTTTTGCCGTTTTTACAAATTCGTTCAAACTAACACTATTTTCAAAATGGTATCTTATATAAATCTGTAAGTAAATAAAATTTTGACACTTTATTTTATAGCTTCGAAATTATTTTATTCTTCAGTAGCAGTTTTTCTTTCCTACATTCTTCACTTTTGACTCGAAATTTTTTAGATTACAATAATCATAAAATGCATTTATAGGTATGCCAGGGCTTAAAATGCGTACTTTTAAGTGGATTTTGTAATAACTTCTTAAATAAATAAAAGATATTTTGACAAATAAGTGAAAAAAAATCTATTTCAAACATCTATAATTAAGGTAACAATGTGCAACTCAGAGGTTCTGAGTAAAGGTCTAATTTCGAAAGATGAATTTAATTTTATCTTTTAACTTTTTAAACTTAATTTTATTTATTTTTCATCAGATCACGGCACTTGACGAGAATTTCATAAATAACACATGAATTAATGTATTTTTCTTCCTAATTTGTTTTTAATTGCATTTGTAATTAAAATAGCATAATGTATTGGAAACTTAGAATAAGTGCACGTTATGTTTCTTAGAAACTTAGAAAAACGGTACGTTCATCTTTATTGCTATACTAGCAGAGTACCCGTCGTTGCCCGGTCTTCTTCAGGTCAAAATCTTTTGTAAGACCGGAATCTGAATTATTATTTATTAATAACAAAATGTTTATTAATCCTATTTTTTGCGAAAATAATTTTCGAGAATCAAATTTTTATGAAAAGATCCATAAATTAATAGTACAAAAATTTCTTTAATTTGTCTATTTTGATAGTATACATTATTACATATATTTCTTGCATTTTTAGCCGTTTTTGTGGAGGGCATCTTATTATTTTAAGAACCCTGACTATAAAACTTTCATGCTAATTGATCCTTTGTATGATGTATTTCAATGACTGACCTCCACTCAACCCAGAAGAGTGCGATATGCGGCCCATTTATCAATGCAGTATTTATTTTTTTTGCTTTTGCTGAACAATGTTGTAGTCATTTTTAAAATAACAATTTAACATTTAACGTGTATAAATCAACTAATGAAACATGTTTCGCCAAAATTGCTCCAACCATTCTAAATAAACATTTCCCCATACCTTATCGGTAGTTCTCACCCTAAAGGATTGATTAATAAAGATTTAACCACTCCATATCTTTAGTTCGACATGTTGAATCCTGCGAGTTATGCTTTATTTCTCCTCTTTTCCCATTTCAATCCAGTTTTTTTCAGTGTATTTAAGAGACATTGACCCAAAACACCCTGAAGGCTTAGAGCTTATTTACCCCCAATAGTGCTTCATGTGGATTAGAAAGGAATATGCGTAAGAAAGTTTCAACAAAATCGCCGCAGCAGTATCGAGTTTCGTGTCAATCGTCCTTTGTCTTTGCTCCACCCTAATTGAGGTATTGAGTAAGTATTTGTGCTAAAGTTCTTTTGTTTGGCTTGTGAGAAACATATGTTTAATGTTTCATCAAATTTCATGCGAGTCGTTTATTTGCCGCATGTATTTAAACGACTTTTTCCTACCCTAACCTCATAGATTAGATTAGCGTTTATTTAGCTCAACAGTATTTTTAGTTAGTTAATTAGAAGCATATATACCAAAATTCATCAAAATCTCCATAGCCATGTCCAACAGTATGTCAATTGGACCACGGGTTTACATGTATTTTGAGGACTTTTCCCCAACCTACTCTGAGAAATTGGATTAGCGTTTATTTATCCCTACAGAACTTTGAATCAGCCTGAGAGAAACATATGTATCACGTGCCATCAAAATTTACCTATCTGTATCAAATTTCATATCAATCGACCTATTTGCTAGATATATTTAAACAATTTACTCCACCCTACCTTCAGAGATTGGGTTAGCATTTATTTACCCACAGAGCATTATTAATCAGCCACTGAGAAACGTATGTACCGAATTTCATCAAAATTACCCTAGCCATATTGAAATGCAAGCCGACAGACGCAAGAGTTTGCATCCATTCTGACGATTTTGCCCCACCCTTCTTTGAAGAATTTGATTAACGTTTATATACCCATACACTACTTTTAGTCAGCCTAACAGGAATATATATACTCACTGTCATTAAAATTGTCCCAGTTATATCAGGTTTCATGGCAATCGACCCATTTATAAAATATATTAAAAATAAATTTGCGCACACTAATCTGACGAATTGAATTAGCGTTTATTTACTCTATAGCACTTTTAATTGCCTAATTAGAAATATGTGCGCCAAATTCCATAAAAATCACCCTAGCCACTCAAATCGGCAAGCGTGTCAATCGGCCTATTTGTTATATATGTATTTTGGAAACTTTGCCCCCTATACCCAAAGGGATTGGGTTAGGGCATATTTACGCCTACAGTAATTCAAGTCGGCTAATAAGAAATCTGTGTACCGAGTTTCATCAAAATCGTGAAACATCTCAACCGGCCTATTTGTTACATGTATTTTGGAGATTTCGCCCACCCTGCATGAGGGACTGTGTTAAGGCTTATTTACCGTTCCTATACTTCAAGTCGGCTAATGAGGAACCTGTGTACCGAATTTTATGAAAATCGCCAAGTATGTCAACCGGTCTATTTGTTATATGCATTTTGGAGACTTTGCCTCACCATACCCTGAGGGACTGTGTTAGGGCTAATTTACCCCTCCTATACTTCAAGTTGGTTAATAAGGAACCAGCGTATCAAGTGTCATCAAAATTGTTGCAACCATTCGGAAGTGATGCTGGAACAAATATATATATATATAGATGTGAGGAAAAAATTGCCTTTCTTTTTCTCAGCATCTACATTCGCGGACTATTTTGTGTAATACGTTTTGAAAAGTAGACATTAATTAAGATCTTTATGGCCGATTTCTTATGATTTTCATTTATGTAAGTGTTCGAGGGAGTGAGCGCGAAATGAATCATATTTTTTAAACGTTATAAGATCGCTCGGATAAAAAATTAAAGAAATTTAAATATTTATTTTTTAAAATTCCAGCTATAATATGCAGACAAAAATCTTGAATCTTGGAATAATATCATGTCAATTTTTGTTTCGTAATACCATTAATTTATATGATTCGGAATTTATCGGGGAAAAAAACTGAACAATGCATTCCTTTGAAAAACAATTACCCAGTTGCTTTTTCGAGTTAAATGTGGTAATTTTCCTTAAGTAGCTAAGAATTTGTTCTTTTTGTGCTTGTGAGGTGTGGTTATAGAATAAGAGTACTGTTGACAGCAATTCACAAATAGTCATAATACTCTTTTCGAGATCAGGGAATTAGTTGTTTTTGATTGAAAATTTTTTATTTAATGTCTCTGGTGAAGAATACTGCATCTGATTAAGAGACACATTTGGAAATTGTAAATCTGACTCTCAAATCTTGATGGCTTTTGCAAAGTGTATAATTTTTGGTGCCATTGCAAGAAAGTTGGGTTTTTATGCTTGACTAATATTGCGTTTAAAATGCTTATCATTAACAATTTTTTAGATATGCTTTTAAAATTCATATTGCCAATCATTGCCATCGTTTTGAATGGAATTTTCGCACATTAAAACATGGTTAGTAAAGAGTAACTTATAGTGACAGTAGGAGAATGAATTGAGGAATGGAATCTTACTCAGATACTAGAGGATTTAGCATTGCAGAATTTGTATACTAATTCGTTTGGTATTCTAATCGCGACTTAGTATTAATCTAAATTTACGTAAACATTCCTATACATATATTTGCTCAATGGATTCTGAAATTTTGTTACCAAACTAAAAAGCTATGCTAATAGGAAACAACCTGGGACTTCTGTGTCAATATCAAATTACAGAACTGACTTCTTATTCTGTAACATTATAGATGGAATATTTGAATACCGTTATTGAAAAAGGTTTTTAAATTGGATACAAAAGTAGTTAGTTACCTGCAGCAGAAAAATGGAGTATAACTTTTCTACCAAGTAAGGCGTGCTGTTGTGTATATCATTTGATCAGTCAGTAAGGTAAATTTCTAAGCAAAAACTAGCAAGCAGATTTCGTGAGTGGTTCAGCAAATTCGACATATTGGGCATGTTTCTACCTTGAGTAAACTTTACTCTGGAAGGGAACTATGGAGTCACAGTAGCTTTACCTCTTATTAGTAAGCAGATTTCGGGAGTGGTTCAGCAAATGTGACATACTGGACATGTATTTATTTGAGTAAACGTAACTCTGTAAAGGAAACATGGAGTCACAGTAACTTCACCTCTCACTTCACTTGCTATCATATCGTTGCAGAGAGAGAGGAAAAACACTTTCTTCCTAGCTGTGCTATCTACAAAGGTTGCGCCAGTTGATTGCTAAATACTGTTTGAGTAAGATCTGCCATCTCTAGTCGAGCAGGTATTAAATGACTCCATGTAAGAACTGAATGGACCAAAAGAAACTTGAAAACCTTGGCAACTGATTCATGAATAGCTCCCCTATTCTTCAATTTAAAAATTGTGAGCTAACTGCTATCGGAACTGAATTTTTACATAAAAAATAGATTTATGCAACGCTTGTTTATATTTTAGTAAATTGGAATAGATCTTGTTTATTGTTTCTGAATTATTTAAATATGTAACTCTTTCAAATTGACTAATCTTATGCAAATTTTCACTGAAGGGTTACATTAGTGACATTTCCATTTCAGAATTAATATAATAAAAATACCATGGTAATTATGAATTGCTCCTTTGTTCTTAAACAATACGTATTTTTATGATATAAGAAATGTAAACACACAGTTTTATTGAATGATATCTCGTTCTTTGCAAGAGTTTGATAAACATAATTTATGAAAAAATGGAGAACGGTTTGTATATCAATAAGACTTCACACATAGAGTTGCAAGGAAATAAAAGAACACATTTGTCAACATTTTTATTTACGAAAATATCGAGGATTCCCAGTAAAATCCACTAGATTTTCAGCATCAGTTATGTACTCTATTATCCACGGGAAATATGCAGAAACCCTAGTGTAGACACCAGGATAGCCTGGATCTCCACAGCGAGCGCCAAATGAAACCACACCCACCAGAGTCCAGAGACCTTCAGCGCCTCGAAGCAGAGGACCTCCAGAATCGCCCTAGAATTACAACAGTCACTTGCACTATACAAATTGTAATATATGACAAAAAATACTTTATTCATTTTGGAGTTTAATATAGATACATTGAGCAAATTAAATATGAAGTTCAATTCTTTGGGTCTTTCTTTTCCCTCAAAATTGTTTTGGATTTTGAAGTCAGGCTTGATTATTTTCATTTAAAGCAATAAAAATTTACTATTACGGCAGAAGAATGAGAAGGCACTCCGATTTTACGATAATAATGTGTTATGTGGGAAAATATGTTTAAGAACGAGCCTTGCTTGTTGTCGTTAAGCCATTTGCAAGACATGAAACTTTCTCAGGAACAATATAGTTTTGTGGATATCTCTGTCAGCTGCTATCATAACTATATGATGTTGATGTATTTCTTGCTCTTCAGAGTAAAAAGATCCGCATTATAACAAAGTTCACTCTGAGTTAGCGATTTAATTTTTCCGAGAGCCCCACGTGCCAAATAGGTACTTAAGAATGAATACCTCCACCCCATACAATCGGGGAATGCCGTAAGAAGCGCTATCTTTTCAACTTCTGCCATGTATTGCGCTATCCTTGGGAAATATATAAAGACCTTAGTGTCAATATCTGGATACCTACCCATATGGCATGGGTGATGCCTATCCTTTGGCGTCATAAGAATCCGGCGACGCGACCAAGAAGCAAACTCGCGAAATTGGGCACGGAAAGCCCGCATCGTAACTTCTACACCGTCTGAGTCTCGCTACGGGAAATTATTACGCAAGGGCTTCAAAATCATCATTTTAAGGTAACGAATCCGAGTCCGTATGATAAACAGTATCGTGCTTGCGTTATTTATGAAACTGGATTTCGTTACTTAGTAATTTTAAGACTGCATTTTTTTAAAAGATGGCTAGAACATATTTAACAGAAGGAATATGCAAAGAGATTTTAAATAAAGTATTTGAATTTTTACTAATTTTGTTTTAATAATATAAAACTAAACAAAGTGTGCGTTCATGCTCAGAGGTCATATAAAATAACCAGCCAAGTTAAATTTGAATTTGTTACGGAAATAAGTGAAATAATTTATATTTGAAAAAAGAATTCCTTTCCGGAAGTAGGAAGGCGGAGGTAGATTCCTTTCGACCTAAGATAAAAGTAAAAGAAAACTTCATCTTCCTCCGCCATTTCCTTCTCCATTTTCATAGGGGTTGAAGCTACAAGGATGAAAAAAGTGGAAGAAAATACAACTGCTGAGAGCTTTACATAACGTGTCACATGCACAGGTTAACCTCTAGGATTCGAATCTCGAGTCAGAAACATCGTAAAATTATAATGTTTTCTCTGTCTTAATCTTATTTTTTTATAAACTTCTATTAATCATAGCAAAGATAACTTGCACACAAAAATGAATTTAATATCATCGTATGTGTATAAACGCAATAATTAAAACAATGAAAATAATAGTAGTAAAATATAGTTAGAAATATTTTTAAAAAAATATTAAAATTAGAGAAAAATTCTCCAAAAATACGATTGGTATCAAGCAAGCACACAAAGAATTTTTTTTTTTTTTGAATTTTATACAGTGGTGTAAAAATAGTTTATGTGAAATAATATACTCTGATGTTACCGAGGAAAAACTATAAATGTTCGATTAATTTTTAAATAAATATCTAATGTAAATTTTGAAAATTCTTTTCATAATGAGCACCTACTGCAGTAAGTAACTGCCTGTCAAATTTGGTTTCTCTGTCGTCCAACGGCCGCCCTGCACGGAGTTTGGAAAAATTTTTGTATCAAGCGTCATTCAGTTTACAGATAGTAGGCCTGCCTGAAACCTTATCACATTAAAAAGAGTAGAAGTTAGGGGTTAAAAATAACTTATATTTTACTTATAATTCAAATTAGGCGCGCAAATAATTGATTAAATTTAATTATTTATTTTATCTTGAATCGTGAGGAAGTAATGGGAAAATGAAAAGTTCAACCCCAAAACGTTTCTATTTCCTTTCTGAGCCCGTCTACGAACTCGGCCGAGATTAAAATTCAGGACTGATTGACCTAAGATAATTTTAGGTGGATCATTTTAAGGAAGTCTATTCATTATAATGTTTCTCATGATATGACTTCGTGATGTTAGTGTCATTTATTGCAATTTTTTATTCCTCCGGCGGCCTATTTTCAGCCTTACGGTAGGCCGGGCCTCTGTGAGTCTTAAATAAATAAATAAATGACATGACTTATGTAATATATATAAATATGTATTATTCTGTAAGTATATAATTATATACTTAAGGTAGGAATTTGTATGAAGGCATTTGGGCTTCTATGAAGATTGTTAATAAAAAGTTTAGGAAATTAAATTTTCATACGTGTAAAATGTTCTACTTGCATTCATCTTAGAATAAACAAAATTGCACACTTCTATCGGCGAAATTTACAAAGATATTAGAAGGCAAATTTATCGACTTAGACTACTTTTTTCATTCCTCCAAGTCATTTCCAAGACTGCTGTTTGATCGAGTAAGTCAACGTGCGATTTAAGGATCATACACATATTTCAAGAAATTATTAAAGGGCAGAATTAGGAAATAATAATAAATTTATTAACTTTTATTAAATTGAAAAAAGTTTCAAAATGTGGATTTCGACAACTATTCAAGGCAGTGGTTGCTCATCTGCTCGGAAATGAGCAGGACGACTAAAATACATTTAAAAAATAGCTTTACCTTTAAATAACCTCATTTGTAATTGCAATTATCTGAAACGTATTTTAGAAAATTACCGGCGCTCCTTTTTCCAGTGAGCGATTTCTAACAAAAGAAAAGTATTACATAGTAACCAGCCAAATTCCAGTTGAGGCAACACGGAAGTAAAACCGGAACCTAAAAACAGCCAACGAAAGAAATCGAAGATAAACAAGACGCGAAGGTGAACCCTGAATGAGAGTGAGGGAGTGGGGTGGGAGAAGAAAAAAGGAAGGGAGAAAGGGGTCTGTTCTGGTACCCCCGGTTGGGTTGGGTTCCGTTGTTAACGTGCGGAAGACAACCCAACTCCCAACCCAACCGGGGGTACCAGAATAGACCCTAAAAAAGCATTAGTTGGATGTGCGTCAAACTGGAGCATCCGAAAATCAAAGACTGAGAGGATAGTTTTTCACCTTCACCCTTCATATCACTCAATTGTATTCAGTAAGCGAATTTTGATGCTTATCAATATTATTTGGTGTTCAACTCCATCCTATGACTGTGTTAATAGTTGATTCATTTTTTTCTAATTTCTTTGTTTCCTTCAACATATTTGGTTTTCTGACATTGATATATTTGCGCTTTCTTTCATTACGCAGGAACTTATTGTTTCATGTTTTGGTGTTCCGGGGAAGCAAACTTTTTTCAGCATTCAGGCTAAAATTTGTGTAGAAAACACCGAATATTACTATTTCCACGTTCGTATGGGTCTTCCCTGCTGACGACGCGTCCCGGACGTTAGCGTTCTGTGTTTATTGGTTTGTTCTCTTTCTTTTTCTAAAATAGTATTGTGTGATTTGTTTTGTTATTTACGCATGCGCATTTCTCTTCTACCTTCTATCAAAACAAACATGGCAGACGATGGATTGTCGTATTTTGACGATATTGAAAGTTTAGAAATTTTAGAAATATTGGAAAGAAGGGAAAGATCTGTGCATCCAGATAGAGTGAATAATTTGGACTGTATGAACAATGTAGCCTTTCTATCGCGTCATCGTTTAACCTTCCAGCGGGCTCGCCTGCACAAATTTTACGACATATCGTGCATCTTATTACATATATATATCGTGTTGTTTTACAAAAATAAATGCAACTTTTATTTTTGTTATCTGTATTTGTTAGCTTAATAGTAAACAAAGATTTTATAAAAAAAATTGCACTTAAATTTATAAAAGAACGTTATAAATATCTAATACGATGCACAATATAAGTATCTCTTGCATACTCGCGCCCGCTAGAAGGTTAAATAAAGATACAGTCGAATCCAGTCTTGAAAATCTGAAATCTCCTATTGATTGATTTTTATTGCCCTTCCTTTTCAGATTTTTATAGTACATAATCAATTGCTTCGCATTTCTTTTTGCAACTCCGGGAAAACTGTTGAACATGGCAGTTAATTCCGACCAGGCGCTTGCCTTGTCTTTATTAGTTGTTGCATCTGTTTTTTTTATTTTCAATTTCCTATTTGAATTTATCTAAGGAGCGGAGAAAACCTTCGGCCTTAATTTCTGCAAAATTCTCCCTTTCAAGTTCCATAATTATTGCAACAACAAGAATAAAACGACAGAATCAAATTCGGCTTTAGTTGATCAAAACACACGAGATAATGTTTAGATTATGTCTCTGTCATCCATTGATTGAAGCGGAACGAAAAACTTCAACGAAGTTCGTTCATTGTCCAATCAAAACGTGGCTTACATTTTTGTTCCAGTTAAGCCATAGATCACGTAATCCGTAGATGAAGAATACCGAAGGATTTTGATCCATCCAGTGTTAGAATTGACTCTGGGATTTGCTGATTCGCGATTTAATCCTGGATCAATCAAGTTTGGTGAATACGGCCCTTAGAGTAATCTTAAAAGAGCTACCCCGACCCTGACTTGGCACCCGGTGTTTTTGAATGACAGTCGCTGCAATAGCTCGAATACTGAGGTTGTTCCTAGTAGCCATCACCGGTCACGGTCCGATCCCTCCCGTAGGAGGTACGTACTATCACTGGAGGAGGGACCCAACTCCCCATTATTCTTCCCCCAGAAGAAGAGAGACACAGCTTACTTATCCGGCGGCTTCTCACCCAAGAACTCGTCGTGCCCCTCCCCCCGAGGGAGACACACCCTTAGAATAAGCTGGCCTGGTAATAATAATAATAAATGGGAAATAATAGTAATGAAAAGAACGAATTATTTAATCTTAAAAAAATTACCTCGCAAGCATCTCTCCCTCCTTCTTCGAAGCCTCCTGCGCAAATCATGTTTTCTGTGATGCCCAGAGGAAATCGGCCTCTGGGTAGTGTTGCAAATATTGCATTGCACAGATCGGTTCCGACAACCGGCAGATCGTGCAGTTCTTGCAGCACTCTGGAGGTCCATCCACCTGAAATGTGAAAGTGTCGATTCATTTGAAAGAATGAAACTTGTTGATGTGGTACCATAGAGAAATATATAAGGGAAGGACTCATACTTTGGCCTGCACTGTACCTCGACCAACTGTCGATATTTCAAAATGAGAGTGAACAGAAATCCCAAAATATTTAGTTTAGAGTGGTAACACTGTCACCTTGCATGGGGTCAGCTCGAATTATTAGTTTTCAACTGAAATCTAAACACAATTTTTCGGATGCCGGCGTAAGCTGCTGGAGGTATTGAATTTCACCTCCTGTCTTCATGGTAAGTTTTTGTTTTAATGCTTCATCTATTCCCCTTTTTTAATTATTTCATAACTGACACACATTGAAGGTTTTCTTTTTCAAAAAAGCACAAATAATTGTCTGAGAGGAAATTAAATAATATGAGAGGATGTTCTCAATCTCGGTCAATAGCATTATTCTGTACTACCTTTAAACAGTATACCGCAATGTCACATCAGCATCTAAAAGTGAGTTTTAGTTACATTTTTTGTAAATATACAGACAAAACATTATGTGGGAATTATTAAGGATGTGTAAAATGAAGAAGTCGTATTGAAATTCCTAACAAAGGAAGAAAATGCATTTACATAGCCAGATATTGAATATATTTTCAATATCAAAGTCATAGATATTGTTATGGTTTTTCTTGTACCGTTAATTTATCGTCGAGGCTAATACAAATTTCCGGTTTTATTTTGTAACTATAACATTTATTAATTTAGTTTTTTTTCCTAGTTCCAATAAATTTTTAGTTTTATTGCAACTTTTTATTTTAATACAGAATTGTATTGTTGCTTTGCTATATTTACAATATGATTTTTCTTTTTTAACTATCTTTTTTTTGGACTGGCAGTATTTTTTCTAGTCCCAATAATTTTAAAGTCATCATTACATAACTTACATTTGAGTGAACAAAAGTTTCTAACCCCAGTTGTCTACATAATTTTAAGAAAACGAACTTCCTTTTTTAATTGTGATATTTTTCAACTATTTTACGTACTTAAATATTATGCAATGATGTTGAAATGTTTAGTTTTGTACCAAATTGACGCCCCAAACTAGCCCTAAGGTTGCTTTCGAAACGGGAAGTTAACATAACTAAACTGAAATAAAAGAAAATTAAAACCAATTGAAAACCCTAAAGCAATCGCAACATGCTATATTTTTCTGCTGATTTTCATGTCAAAGGATCTCGATCTCCTTGTTCATTCTCAAATCATGCACAAATGGAACTAACATGCACAAACGGAGTGCAGTGAAGTCTAATATCGTAGCTTAACAAGCAACACCACCTATCTCAATTTTTTGAAATTTCAAAGAAGAAGGAAATACTCAATTTTTCAGAACCAATAACGAATATTTCTGAAATTTTTTTCACACCTGGTAGGCACTTTCCGTCTTATGTTCATATGAGATGTCAAAAAATTCAGATATATCCATTATTGATTTCGAAAAAGTGAGTATTTCTTTTCTCTTTGAAATTTCAAAAAATTGAGATAGATGGTGTTGCTTGCTAAGCGACGATATACATCTTAATGAAAGTATAAAATAGATAACCACTTCTCTTCCTGAAGAATATGAATAATTCAAGAACATCTGACTTATTTTTTGTGCAATGTTTCGTAATGTTATGCGTATATAGTTACAAGTCAGAATGCCACATCTGATAGATACATGCATGTTCTCGTATTTGCTCTCCAATATTTATTTACAAGGATTTTCGACTTACATATTTAAATATTAAATGAAGCATTTTTAGGGAAGTGGCATTGTTTTCTTCTAGATTTTCGCACAGTAAACTTCATTATTATTATTATGGTCGATATAACTTATTGTCTAGGTCACAAAAATTAGGAAAAGCTGTTTCATTTCAGAATTTTTAAGCTGAACTTACCATAAGACAATTGTCCCCAACCTAAAACGGTGCAGTTGTCTCCTTCAGCGAGCAAGTCCTCTTCTGGTAAGCAAGACGCTACATTTCTTGGCAAATTTTGGGTGAGACGTATAATAGCAATGTCGTCGTAATTGTAGTTGGATTGGTAGTTTTCGTGAATTTTAATCTCTTCTACATCATACCTAATTTCTGATGACCTTAGATCACGTTCACCAACTAGTACTGTGTACCAACCAGGATCAAGACTGGAAAGGAAATGGAATCGATCACATAGAATCTTTCATTAAATTTTAGCACCATTTTTTGAAATCTGTTTTATTTATCACTCTTCAAAGAAAATCAATGAGATCAGCATTCAGGCATTCTTTCACAAGTTTAAGAGGAGCTATTCCGATTTTAATATGAAACTAGGAAAGCAGATTGGTT
>BGPR01001306.1:125015-175804 GCA_013235015.1 Araneus ventricosus | reverse complement strand
GATCTTCTTTTTGGTCTTCAGAGAGAAATTTCGATAAAAACTTGGTAAACACAGTCTCATACTCAAATTTTCTCTCAGAATGGACTGATTTGAACCATAGCTAATGCAGCACTGTTCAGAAAACTTACGATTCGATGATTTTTCACGCACGGCTGAAATGACTTCTTGGATGTTTTGACATTTGTCAATGCTTATGAAGTCATCACTATAGGCACTTTCACGGCCATGTTGAAAACGTTTGAACAAGTCGTAAACTGTTGTGCGGCTCTTACAGTCTTCCCCGTAAATTTCTTCAACTTTCCATAAGTCTCAACACAGGCAGAGCCAAGTTTTGGGCCAAACTTTGATACAGATTCTCTGTTGAACTTCCTCTGCCATAAAAAATGCGAGGATAGCGCAGTATAAATATTTTTCAAATCTGTACTGTGTAAAAGTGCCTTGCGTTACAAAATTGTGTATTTCGGTGCATGAAAGGCAGTTTTAAAGATTATTATCTGACAACCATCTTCACTCTGCTTTTTTCAGATCTTTGGTAGGAAACCGTAAGTAGCCATAGTTTCATTTATGTGACGTTTAGAGCATTGCATTCTGTGCTCAACGCGCACGATTGCATCTCGCAATTTACAAAAAGTATGCTAGTCTGAATCATTATCATGTTAAAAAAATATATCAGGAATGAAGTCATGAAACCTGCGTCCATTAAAACAGTGGGCGGCTGTGATAATGTGCTGGGCGTCTACAACGGTTCCCCCACAAAGTTGTTTTACCGCAGTTCCGTAAAATATTGCAGCCTGAAAGAAATAATAAAACAAATACTTGGATTTTTATAGATTGCCAATCATTTGTGATTGTCACAATAGCGCTGGGTTAATTATTAGCACGACATATGATTTTTAATTATAAACGAATATTAATAAAATTGCTTACCATCCAGGGCCATGTCTGAGTAGCAGCTGCACCTCCCACAAGAGAAACTCTGAAGTTATCGGTGGAATAAGAGACGTAATAGACGTTTTGAGGGATAGGTTTTAGCTCTCTTACACCGCAACCTGGCATAAATAATTTATCAATTAGTACAGGACGGTTACTAATTATTTCATCAACCTATAACCAAAGTTCATTTTTATATAAATAAAAAATCAAGTGTGGGTGGTTGGACAGTATAAAATAAATAAGAAATTCGAAAAGGTAACCCTATACGAAGAGTTTTTCTCAAGAAATAACTGTTTGTGTAGTTGTTTGTTAATATATCAACAAGTGCGTGAAGACCGTTAAGTTTCTACTAACCATCTACACAAAAAATTACACTCTTCACGCAGACAAGGGCATCAAACATTCAACATTGAATATTCGAATTTGTTTATAGCAAGCCAAGCACTCAAGCACACCTCAGAGATTCTAATTAAAGAATATGAGCGAAATTTATGCAAAACCCAATCAGATGGTAAAATGAATACAGATAAGGGAGAGTCGCCGACTTTGGACTAGCCCTATTAGCGCAAGATGCTCTAAAATATTGCTGCGATATCTTCACGATATTATGCGGTATTCAGAATATCGAACAACATCATAGAGATATCGTACAATATCTTATGCTAATAGGGCGTATCTTAACTTTTATTCTATTAAATATTTGGCCATTAAATAGACAAATTATGTTGTAACGATGTATATAGGGTATATGAAATCATTTTTTAAGCGAAAGCGTTACGTAGTTACAGTTACAAAATAAGTGCTTAAATTTAAGTATCATCCATTAATGATTCTATCAAAAGACAAAAAGCCATCACGCTGTTTGAAATTAAGTAGGAAAAATTTTTATTGTATCCTCAGATAGGAAATTTGGCCATAATTTACTATAATCATTTTTTAAAAAATAGTTTAAAAATATGGTTAGGGGAATTTTTTAGTTGTCCAATTATTACCTAGGTTAAATACTTATATGAAAAAAAATTATTAGTGAAAATAATTTTTACAGGAACTGTACTATTACTCTTGTATTAAAATGTAGAAAGAATTTTCATTGATCAAAAACCTGAAGGCTGGCGACTTTACAACTTTTTTTTTTAATTTCCAGATTTTTGATTAAAAAATTATTTTCTATTTTTTTTAGTTCGGTATTTTTTTAATCAATGCTTTTAAAAATGTTTTTGTTGATAAATATTTAAAACTTTCTGCAATATATTCGTTCATAAATTATTGGACCCATTTCAAAAATTAATAAAAAATAATAATGTTACAACTGCGCTTTTTTTAAATGAGGGAGCAAATAAAAAGTTTTTTTCAGATAGAAGGCGTACCATTACGGCGTTCTAAATTTGCTACAGCGAAAGATGGCTACCGATCAGCAGAAAGCGATGCGCGTTTTCTGATTTCCGTTTTTAGTTTTTCTTAAACATCTCAAAAACTATTCAGTTTTCGAATTACAATTGATTTAACAAATTAAAGAGCGTGCGTGAAAATCCCTATAAATAGCATAATTTTATTTTTCTTCTAGCTTTAATAGTTTCTCAGATAATGGCTCTCAAAAATGGGAGATATCCTATAATTTACGACCTCCTAGATCACCGTAACTGCGTGTTACCTACCTGATAAAAACTTTTTAAAATGCGTTCTCATTTTTAAAAAAAACCGTAGTTGTATCATTATTAGGTTTTTGTTAATTTTTGAAATGGGTCCAATCATTTATGACACCTTGTATTTCCTCATGTGCCGAAATGCATAATACTGAGATGTGGCGTCCTTATGAGAGCCAATGTTTTTCTCTAAAGTGGTAAAGTTATTGATATTGAGTAAGATATCTTAATTTTATGACCTTCTGGAACATAAAAACTTAGAAAAGTCGTATACAAACCTGGTGAACTTGCAGGACTAATTGTTCCTGATCTCCCTTCTGCTCTCAGTGCGTAAACTCCACCTTCGGCAACGTAGTTTGGGCAGCAAACAAGGGGAACTTCCAAATCCCACCCGCAAATGTCCACGTATCTCCCTATGTTAAATTGATTTAAAGCATACCGGCATGATGGAAGTGGGACGCAACTGTCGGTCGGAGATGAGCAATAATTTATTCTTTGGACAGGAAAACCGGCTCCCTCCACATTAATCAAAACACTGGCTGTGAAAACTAAACAAAAGCAGTCGCAGAAAAAAGATGGTGAGAAAAGTTATTACTGATTGTTACACAGAGGAATACAATACTATGTGTAAAGGTAATTGATGATTATGTCTTTTTGAAAATCCATAACACAAACCAGGGAGAGCGTTCTCCCCTCGATTCTAATGTACGCTTACGCTAGTGTTCCTTAAATATCGATAGTTCGACTATAGATAGTTTTCCCAAACTATAGACTTAACTATCGATAGTTTCAAAACTATCGATTGTTTTCTACCGTGCAATGCTATCGATAGGCGCATTTTCAGTCGATAGTTTTGAAACTATCGATAGTTCCAGTCGATAGTTTTGAAACTATCGGTAGTTCAGTCGATAGTTTTCAAACTATCAATAGTTCCAGTCGATAGTTTGAAAACTATCGACTGAAAATGCGCCTATCGATTGTATCGTTAGTTTTGAAGCTATCGATTGTTTCAGTCGATAGTTCCGAAAACCCGATACTATCGACTTGGCTTCGATAGTATCGATAGTCTATCGATGTTTAATTAACACTAGCTTACACAGTACGGCGAGTTCTGTATTTATCTTGATAGCATAGTGAAGAGAATCGAGTATGAATTTTGGACCTCTTTCCTTTGAACGAATGGATAGAAAATTTGCTATCGACGAGTTTTCGGTTTTGTCTATATTGGATTCACAGACCGTTCGCCGGTAACTCTCCGATTTACGCAATCTCTAAATCCGTTTGTAAACTGTATCAAGTGCCAAGTTCTAACCAGTTCTTTCTTTAGAGCATAAAGAGTTGAATTCTGTGTTTTTTGAGTTCGTTTAATTCTTTTTATTTAAAACGCCTAAAAAAACGGCTAAATTCCAAATGGAACGATCGTAATTAGCTAAATTGTTTGGTTAAAAATTTAACCGCCAAACAAGCCTTAAAAGTCGCAAACAGAGCAATAACGAACAACTATGGCAGTCTTGATGTGTAGTCCTCAATTCGAGACTTAGTTCTCACATTTTTTTCCTTAAATTGGAGACAAAGCGGCTTTATAGCAAGCACACGTCTCAATCATACCTTTCTACTAAACTAAACTATGGCAATCTTTTGTGTGGCAGAGTCTCCACAAAATGAAGCTCTTATTCTAAGTAAACATTGAAAGCTACAGCAAGAGGAACATGAAATTTAATATTTTTAAAGCATCCTTAAACCATAACATTAGAAAACTATATTTAAAAATTAATTGACATCTTCAAGCAGAGTGTTGAAATTTTGAAGATCCCCATTAGCGAAGCAATACATCGGAAGTCGTAGGGTATAGCGGAAATTCTACATTACTCCAAATAAAAAAAACCCAGAAAACTCGCTCATACTTCTCGAATTTTTATGTTAAGACAACATACCAAACTTAATAACTCGTACTTGTCTTGTTTTTAAGTTATCACTTTCGCATGCACACAGACATATAAATGAAAATAAAGTGTTTCCATCGACGGACCAAACCAAAAATTTGACGCATATCTATAATTTTGAAGTAAGAGATCGCATATTAAAATTCTCCGATTTCGATTGTTGTGTTTTTGAGTCTTCGCATTCGCACACGTACGAAGAGATTGACTTATTTGTTCAAAAATTGATAAACATTTTGAATTCTAGTAATAAAACCAGATTCCAAGTTTCATCTACCTACCTCTTTGAGTGTCTAAGTTATCACTTTCAAATGGAGACGAAAGAGTAGACAGACTTTCTAGGGACGGATTTCGTCCAAAATTTCATAGAAATCTACAATGTTGGGTTAAAAACTTGATACCAAATTTTATAGATTTTACCACCTCGTTTTTGAGTTATCTCATTGAAAGTCAGACCGCCCGGCAGACAGACATGATTTTTTCGGACTCGGGGTGGTATAAAATGTGTAGATTCATTAATATTCTTAATTCAAATTCTTTGACGATTTCCTTAATATACTTCGCAAACGAGAAATTGAAACTAAAGTATCACACAGAGAGAACTGTGTACGATAAGATTTAAATGTAAAGAGGAAATGAAAGCTGCAGTCTGCATATATGCACAATCTTAAGAGCAATCTATATTTTGTGCGCGTAAGTATAGCAATATGTTTAGAAGAAACACGTAGAATGTTTTTAATTTTTTTTATCGTCCACATCAACCCTTCTTACCCAAGGTATGTAAAGCATGTCACGTGTCGGCGGAAGAAACAGGCATGTTTAACAATGTGAACGTCTTTTAAAATGCGATAGAGACACCCTGAATAAATTATATAGAAGGAAATATTACGTGTAGAAAATGATTCCGTTAAAGTACTGCTTGAATGTTACTAAATCTCGGTGATTTGACAGAAGCTTTTTATAATATATGAGTAGCAACCTATAGATGGATACTACACATACTATATTAGTAACAATTATCTTTACCTCATTAAGATGTCGAATTTTGAGCCAACAAAAACAGTATTTGAGGGGAATTTTATTTCATAATTTTACACCAAAGAAAACGGCTTCATTTTCTGTTAAAAATTACTGGTGAACTTACTCTGTCGAATACTGCTTGCAGGAATAGTTTCGATGGTGATTTCAATACATAAATACCACAAAATTTTGTTAAGGTGAAGAACTGGGGGAGTTTCTGAATGAAAATCCTTGCTAAATAAAATTATAGTTGGTTAAATTTTATTCAACAATGCATTTTCTCAACGTCTACATGAAATGGGAAGGTTTAAAAGCAATGAAATTGGGTCCTGTATTAACTGAAAGAAAGGGACATTGAACATCAAAATGCCATATGTGAATTTCGGCATGAAAAACCAATATAGGGGGCCCAAATATCGCCTATGTTCCAATTATCTCCCACCATGGTTTCTTCTTGATTTTAAGTAGTATATGATGACCACTACCGGAACTACAAATTTTCTCCCTTCTGCAGTTGTTTGAGGAAGCCGTTTGAACCCGTGTTGATTTTTCTTTTTTCTGGGAATTTTTGCTGATTTTCGTGTTAGATGAATTAATAATAATGTTTCATTACTTTTTCTATAATCATTAAAGTTCAAGTCAGAAGGATATACTATTTGAGGCAGTGATAGTGGCTATAATTGTCTACATTTTGATGTAGTTTATTTTTTTGGTTTGTGATTTGATTCCGAAGGGGGGATGCCGCCCTGTTTTAGGATTCGGTTGTATCCTATATCGCCCACTTAAGTTTTCCTCTTATCGCCCACTTTGTTATTCCCTTTATTGTGCACTTGCGTATTCCCATTATCGTGCACTTGCGTATTCCCATTATCGTGCACTTGGGTATTCTAATTATCGCGCACTTGGGAATTCCCATTATCGCCCTAGCCTTTTGGGGGCGTTATATTAAAAAAAATTCTTTAAAAAATACATGGTTGATGTCCTATCACTTGACAATGTTCCTAACTTCTTTTTTATTTTAATGTTTTATTTAGGGTAAAAGGGCTAAAAGAATACTTTAACTCTATTTCTAAAAGTACAAAAAAACCCTGGCTTGTATTACTTTCAATTTTATTGTGCCTTAATTTTCAGGTTTGATAAAGAACGTATGATCATAACATATGTTACACTTTATTTCAATCTATTTTAGACATAGTCGATATTAGGAACATATAGTGGACGATATTATGAACACTTTTTTTAGTAGGAAAAATTCTATAATAGCAAAAAAGTTTTGGTGTGTGTGTGTTAAACTTATATGTTAGAGCTGTAATTCGGTATGTTTTTCGATAACACTCCAAATAATAAATGGGAACAATTTTTAGACAAATTGCACATGAATTAACCCTCCGATTAAAATAATGGCTTAAGTTGTCGGTATTTGGACCCTTTACGTACTACGGAGATAAAATAAAAAGTACAGGAAATGCTTCATTTAAAATACATATATGCTAGGAAACGTTTTCAAACTTCTATCAAATATTTTTACGACTTTTAAGAGTACCTGGCAACAGTCAGTATTTAATTTCATATTATCGTCTGAAAATAAATCTGTTTTCAATGAGATAAAAATTTCAACTTCGCCGATTTTTAAAAATTTCGAATGTAATTGAGCAAAGAACGTCATAAATTCTCTCCTCTACCTTTTTCTGCAATGCAATACCTACTACAAAAATACTGGAAATATTGAAAAAAGCCTTTAAAGAGAGCTGTTTATCAAAAACAAGATTATGTGAGTGATATAAAGTGTTTAAAGAGGTAGAGAATGTCGTAGATGAATCACTCTCTAATACATCTTCCATTTCGTCTAATTATCAGCATGTCGATCAGATCAGAGAATTGATGCTTAGTCATCGTCACTTTTTAATTAGAGAAAATATTGAACAAGTTCCTATATAGATAAAAAAACTGAATTATGGCGGATGACTCACCACGGTAATGTGCTTCCTCAAGGTACCATTATTATTCTTGAATTCCTGACAAAAAAATGGAAAAAAATATGGCTCCACAAGCTCCCCATCTACCTAATATGGCACCGTGTGACTTTTTCTTATTTCCACGGTTGCCTCTTCTTAGTTACCGTTTTGAGTCTACTGATGCAATAAAAGAAAATTCGCAACGAACCCTGAAGATATTTCACGAAGATGTCGTTAAGGCATGTTTTGAGAATTTGAAAAATACGTTTGCAGAAGTGCATTGTTAAAGGGGGAGATTACTTTGAAGGAGACGTAATAAATATTGATAAATAAATAGATACCTTTTATTTTATGACAGCATTCCCGATGCCTTCTGATCACAGTAGTAAAAAGTTTTTGCATACAATTCTTGCAGTAGATGAAAAATGAATTCTTTACGACCAAAAGTACGGGTGCGTCCAGGCAAAGGTTCTTCAGTGCCTAAACAGAACGTTCATGGCAGTAAAGCTATGCTGTGATCCTGGTGGGACAAAAAGGGCGTAGTCAACTATGAACTGTTGGAAATGTGTCAGAAAATCAATGGGGAACATAATAAGTAACAGTCAATCGTTTCTGAACGAGGCTTTGAAGAAGAAACGTCCAGAATATGCTGAAAGACACGACAAGGTTGTTTTCCAACATGACAATGTTCAGTCACATTGAAAGATCACTGGGATGTGTCTCCCCCTCCCCCCACTCTCTCTGTAGTCACCACTTTCTTTTTGAGATTGCCACTTGTTTCAATCCATACAGAGATACTATTCTGGAGAGCAGTTCCCTTCTGAGGAAATACATAATTGGCTTGATGTCCAAATTAATTCAAAACAACTGTATTTCTTTCATCGGAGAAACATTCTTTTTGCCTGATAGATGGACAAATGCTGTGACTTCTGATGGAAAAGACTTAGAATAAGTATTTCAGTCATTGTGACAGTAAAACAAGTGCCTTTTCTTTATTCGAAAAAGGGGATATATTTATACACCTAATAATAAAAACATCTGAAATCTAAAAAGATAAATTTTTAGCTATAGCAGTCAACGAAAAAATTCAAAAGAGAAAAAAAAATGGCTTAAATTTGTGCCACACTTGTTTATTTCCACTTGAAAAGTTGCTATTTTAAATTTTATGATGATGTAAAAGATAATAATTACTACATAAAAATATATTTAAATTTACTAAGCACTTAATTTAAACGAACAATTTTTTTATTAATTGATTTAAAAATTACTTACTTAGCAGCTGTATAAAGGAAGAACCCATCATTTATGGCTTCTTAAATAGGAGGCTTTTCAATCAAAATTGATCGATTTTTACTAAAAAAATTAAATGGAATCAATGTATGGTATTTTATGACAACTGGATATCTACTTTGATCTTTTATGCTGAATCATCAGCTTCAATTAAATGGGAGCTTTTTAGTTCCAAATAGGCGTCACAATGCTTTCATTCTGAGAAATTTCGCAATTCTCGTTCTATTTTATACTTTCACTTTCTTTTTTTCTTCTGTTGGCTCAAAAAACAGGGTTCATGTGACGCGAAAGACTCTTATACTATAGGTAAGAGAAGATTTAAAACAGGTCATTTGAGAAAAGAAGTAGACATCAGGTCTCTGTTGACTAATACAGAAGTTTCTTGAGGTATCAACTGTTTAAAATGCAATGATCGTGTGAGTAGTTGGTGGATCTTTACGACGTGCATGAAGTAGGCCGCAACTGCAATCCCTAAAGTGTACTTCCAACACAAATTAAAAATTTTATAATGGAAACTAAAATTTCCGATACCATGCAAAGAAGGCAGCTCACTCTTTTGGCGTTTTTCACCATTATTTTCTGAATGCAATAATTTAAATGCATTGTGCTTTCATCTAAAAATGCTTCTTAACCCTATGACTACATATTTTTAAAAATCACTATTCAGATGCAACATTTGAAAACGTGTTCAAATACAATTGAGTCACGTGAATTGTTATTTATATGCAAAAGCTTTATTAGTATAATATGATCCAACGCTATAGCAGTAATAAGTAAACACATTAGCCTGTGAAAATGGCAGGATGCAGCAAAAAATAAACTTGCTTCCAACCCACGAAAATCGTGGGATACGCAGTCTGAGGGTTAATCACCTGTATGTTAAGAACAGAATTCTTAATTTCCCCCCTCTTTCCCTTTTGACCGAAATAAATTTCCATATTTAACCAAATACTTTTCCATATTTAACCAAATACTTTTCCATATTTAACCAAATACTTTTCCATATTTAACCTAATGTTTTTCTATATTTAACCTAAATACTCTTTGCTTTCCTGAGCTTCCATTTAAAAAGCAAAATAAAACACGAAAACAAAGCCTCAATTGTCGTTAAATGAAACATTAAGTTTTCACAATTATTATTGATTACGAATGTTGGTGAATCTGACGAACGCCAAGGCTGCTGAAGTTTCCGCTACTCCGTGTAGCGTTGGTATCCATAGTTAAAGAAATCTTTTTCTAGAAGTTGCAAAATGAGTTTTATGAAAACGCTTTTAGAGCATTCAAGTTTGCAATCGCAAAGTTAGTAGAACGATATTCATCATGTATTAAATTTATTTGACTGGAATTGTGATTAGATGAATTTCTTTAAATAGTTCTTGGAACTAGCTACGCAAAAATAGTTAACAGAAGTATTTGGATGAAGTAGAAAGTATGTAAAAGAACATCTTTTAAATCCTTTTAGTAAAATGTTTAGAAAAAATAATTTTAAACATGAAGTGTTTCTAATTTTTTTAAAAAAATATTTAATTTATTTATTGAAAAATAATAACTTGTGCTGGAGAGGATTAAGCACTTTTTCAGCAAAATAAATCTTTTTAACATTTAAATAACACTGAACAAGAGATTTTAAAAGAAAAAATTAATCTTGAATGAAATGGGAATCCTTGTTCAAGAGTTTTCAGGAAGTTACCTCTAGTTAGATGTTTAACTTTCGATAATGTCTCCCTGCTTGAATTTATAAAGATTAAATGTTCAATTTTCTGCACAAATACGCATATATATCCTTTTTGTGATGAAAACATTTCAAATAAAAGCATAAAAATGTAAAGAGCAAGGAATATAAAAAAAAACAACGAATATTATCACTTTGGCCAAAGTTTCTGCTATAACCAAAAACGAATTTTAAACAATCAGATTTCCTTTATGGCAGGCGATATGAATATAATTAAAAAGGGGTTAATTTAAAAAATAAATATGAATTTTTACTTAATCTTAAGTCATAGGCCACACATTGAAAATCCTTGCAAGATCACATATTCGTCATTTTTACTAATAAGAGAAAATAAACATTATTCAAACCCCTTAATTTGATTGCTTATGTCTCTTGTACGATATCGATATCAATAGCTTTTTGTATGTTATTATATTTTTATTGTTTAACTTTCATTATTATCATAGATATAAATATGTACTTTAAACTGAATAAAGTAAGCTTTGGTCCAGACGTCTTATGCCATTTCAGCCACGTTAAAATCTCTGTTAAATCTTTAAGTGAAAGTATGTCGTGCAAATGTTGCATTATTCATGTCACACCATAGGACATGCTACGAATGAAATTGTTACGTTCTGCAGAAATTCTTTGGGGGGAAGTCTAACAGGCATATGCTTCACTTTTCATGTTTATCCTAATTACATTTAATAACGAATAAAAATTTTTAATGAGGAAAAAATGTATCCAGATCACGTATTGAACGAAAAAGTAAAAAAAGGAGGTTGAGCTTTATTAGATTGTGCAAATTTTTGTGTTCATTTCCTCACATGAAAACAGTCAAATTTTTAAAATTTGTACCTATGATTTAATGTTACTTATTTTCGCAATTCTATACGTTTCAGCATCTTGCATATAAAAATTTATTTTAAAATAATGTAAGCATATGAATTTACAGAGAAAGCACATTGTATGTTTTTATGTTCAGGGAAGTTAAATTAATGACCACAAAGCACGAAAATAAAATCGACCGTTATCATTACATTACTCAGATTACATAAACATGGCGTCTCCAAAATTTGTGCATAAACTCTACATGAACTAGTTAGAATGACAGTAGTGTAAGTCATTCTAACTTTGTTTTGAGTAATTGAAGGTTTTCTGAAACTATCTGGAAAAAATCATGATTGCATATATTTTAACTTCAAATGGTGGATTTGTGTTTAAACATACTCTATTTTTATTATGCATTAACTTTTATCAAAAACTACCTTTAGGTTCTTTTAGAGTAACTTTAACTTACTTACACCACTGTCATTCTATACTGAGAATGGGTTCACTGAAAGAAATTCTAGAGTGATATTGTAAATATATTTTCATTTTTTAAAAGTTATTATGTGGTTTTTGACAAATTAAACGTTAAAATTTGCACTTGATATTTTCACTGGATCTCTTCAGATTGCTCTTCATTAGGTACCTCTTCATGATACGGTAGGGGACCTAAATTGTCTTCAACGTTGGTAGTGTTTAAATTATTGAAAAAACCATGGTATGCCGATAATATAAATGGTAACAGATACATTATGCATGTCTCTTTTTATTGGTACTGTTCTTACATTTGATGCAACATTTTCTTTTGTAGATTTTTGAAAAGCGCTGATCTCCCTTTTCCGCCTGTAAGAGTAAGGTCTATTGTTTTAAAGTCTATAAAGTCTTGAAGAGTTTCTTTGTACTTGATGCTGTAAGGATTATATTTTTCAAGGCATATCCACGGTATCTTAAGCCAGTTTACTTTTATTTTCCTTAAGTTGTTTTGTCTCTTTCTAATATTCCTTTCTAAATTATTTGTAGTGTAAAATTCTTCACGAGTTATAAGGTAGACAATATGCTTCTTGGTGCGAAGGTATGACTTCATAATACTATCAGTGGCGGCGAATCGGGAGGGGGCGAAGGGGGCAACCGCCCCCACTTTTTCCGGGGAAAATTAAATTTTTATATTATTTTAGCAACTCAAAACTAGAAATTAGAAAAAAGCAACAGTGGAAAGTTAAACCGGCAAAGTACACAGGTAATAAATGATTATTGGTGCTTGATTTTCAATTAACCCTCTGACATTCGCGAAAATTGAAACCCGGATGTCTTGAAATGTCTAAAAATTAAGATATCGTCGAAATTACTATCAATCTTACCTGCCTATCCCCCTCCCCGGGGGTTAAGACGACTCCGTACTCCTTTATGATCTCTGGTGAGACGTCTTGGTTCAATCAGTACGATTGATCACCACGACATATGTTTGACATCTGCGCTTTTGAAATTATCTAGGTTTTTTTCCATTGCCTAAGTAGTCATCAATGGAATTGTATATATTTACACTTGCTTTGAACGCATTGTCATCAAAGTAAGCTCCATAGTGAGAGTCTTCTTTCATTCTGAAATCTATTTGAAGATAAATTAAAAGACTGATGATATTGTACTACATTGCCTAATGACCTGCGAGGGCGACCCTCGTTGTGAAACCGCACACAGTAGTTCGTCAGTAATACGCTTATACTAATGTGATTTTTCATGGGAACAAGAATTATTTATCGTACCCTTAGTTCTTTACTAGACTCTGGTCAGTTCAGTATTCACCATCGCGTGGAGAGTTTGCATCTCTCTGGTTCATGACTTCGAAGACTCAACTTATGACTTTGAGAACTGTATCTTACTTTATGTAACGTAAAAAATTACATTGCTTCGAATTTCTATTTAAAATAATATTATTTGGCACAAGCAATCTAACTCAATATTTTTTATTTTTCCTTATATTTTATTCAATGATTATAATTGATAAGTTACTTAAATCGAAAGTTGGATTTAAGTAAATCATCACTTTTTTGTTTTAATTTAAACAAGCCGTGCTTTTTTAATGAAATTATTACCTATCGTTTGAGAATTCACAAAAGCACTTCGGTTTAATTGTAGACTTGCGCTAATGTTATAAACAATGATTTTATGGATACTTTTAGTCAGTGGTGGCGACTCGGGGGTGGGGGGAAGTCGTCCCTCCCTCTTTTTGCGGAAAAAAAATTTATTTCGTTTTAGCTGCCTAAAACTAGAACTTATAATAGAACAATTGCGCCCGGGAAAGCTAGCTAGTTTTGTAACTTAATTTTTAAATTTTGTTGACTACGGGTACTTTTAGATGTCCATAAATTTTTTGCTCCCCCCCCCCACTTTTGTCACTCAATCGCCGCCACTGAATACTATACCAATTCTCAGATAGATACACAGTTTTGCCCTTCGCAAGTAATTCCACGGACCCTAAGTCCCAGTCGTCAGGAATAAAAGAATGTCCCAGCACAAGAAACTTTTGCCTAATGACTTCAGTGTTCAGTTCTTCACTTTGAAGGAATCTGTTGTTGTTGAAGGAAAGCAAGGGTTATGTTTTTATTATGGTTTTGCCCCGTACATGTGTAACTGTAGATAGTTACTTTTTCTTTGAGCTAACATTTAATCTTAAATGTCTTATTAAACGTGATGCTAAATCTTGAGATCCTCTAGATGCTACTGTTTTATACGGAAACATAAAAGTTACCGAGTTCTTTTTTCCAAGCCATGAACCCCGAAAATATAGCAATAATAATTCCTTTTGTAATATGCGTCACTTACAGTTAATATTGAACACGGGATAGCTGTTTATATGTCCATTGAATAAACATAAGTGTCTGGATTATTTTTTTCAAATATTGTATCATTTTTCATGATTAGATTTTAAATTAGCATTTTCAGTATCACCAAACTCAGGATTACAATATTTAAGCTTAAAAATGTCACACTTTTTGCATGTGTCTTTTTTAGGTACTTGGAAGGGCAAATTCAGTTTTTATATTGATTAGAGGCTTTTAATACTTTAACCATAACCTAAAAAATAAAAATAAAAAAACTATTAATGCAAACGTGCACAATCAACAGTACAACACGTACTCTACTTTTCCACACAAATTTAAACGAGTGGAACTAGTATTTGTAGGTATAATAATGTGAGTAAAACGGGTATAGTGAATCAAAACACATAAAAAAAGCTGTAAAACAACGATTACAGTAACTACAGTCACTGTAACGATCACAATAAACATCAGTGGCCTGGCAACTGACTTATACCACTGCCATTCTCACCTTAACAGCAACATTTTGTGCTGGTCCAAGTGGCCAATCATTTTACTATTGATTTATGCCACTATCCCATTAAACAGAGGAACTAAAAAGGAACCCAAATCCATAGTTAACTCAAATTAAAAATTTTTTGACTTACACCACTATCATTCAAACCAGCTCATATGTTGTAACACCACTATATGATGAAAAGTGTTCTGCTAGCAAATCAACATAGGAAATCGCAGGAAATGCAGCTTTATAGTGAAACAGTTACGTAAGCGTCACACAAAGAAAGGAAGCGATACATAAAACGCAACGTTAGAGGAAAATCACTACAGGAGCTGTTCAACGTTCTTTTTATCCCACAAAAAGCAGACCTTATAATGTCGTAGCAAGAGTAAATGGCTCCCGGGGCATTATATAATTTTTTTTCACCCCTAGTTGTCATCAGAGGCTTAGCAAGTGTAAATTCGCCCAGCGTATGGTTTCATGTTTTAGTACATCTATCATATCCAGCTTTAAAAAGTCGTATAAACGCACAAAGATTTTGTCCCTGTGGCACCCTGTAAGACTGACGCCCAGGACGGCTATACCCATTTACTTCTCGTCACTACGCTGCTACCAGTGGCGTAGCGAGGGCAAGTGGTGCCCGGGTCATAATGTGATTTTTTTCGCTCCCTCATCAACATCAGTGGTTTAGCCTGTGTGAACCGCACCCGAGGCAGGGTATCTTTCCAATCCTTATTGT
Organism: Araneus ventricosus; assembly: GCA_013235015.1. NCBI lineage: Eukaryota > Metazoa > Arthropoda > Arachnida > Araneae > Araneidae > Araneus > Araneus ventricosus. The sequence continues at coordinate 160,430 of BGPR01001306.1, read as the reverse complement.
ATTTGGCTTAAAAAGTTACACAAACCCACTAACGTTTTGTCAGCATGGTCAGTGGCGTAGAGAGGGTAAGTAGCGCCAGGGAATAATATGATTTTTTTATACCAGTTATAATTTGCTAAGCAAATTGCCCCCGGTACATGGCATTATTTTCATGCCTCCTCGTCATATTTTGCTTAAAAAATGACATAAACGCAGCATTGTTTTGACTCCATGGCGCCCCCTAAAACTGCTTCCAGGGGCATCTATTCCCCCTTGACCCCCGGTCGCTACGCCATTGGTCACTGGTCAACGCATTGATTCTTGGACACTTCCAAAACAGGAAGATGTATCACAGACACATGCAGCTATTTCAAAGATTGTAGAGATGATGTAGATGTCCTATTCTCCGGTTGCGCCGTACATTAATGTGGGATTCCGCTCAAATAAACAGAATGCCCTCGGAAGGGTTACCTTTAAGGGGTGAGTAGATCGGATTTATATCTAGGCGATTTAAGGGTTTCTATCACATTAAATTTAAAGCAAAATATTACATAAAATAAACGAGGACACTTCAAGTTAAATACAAAACATTTATTAAAGTACTATAGGAAAAATTTACAGGGGGAAGATATGTACACAGAAAGCTAACAGGAGATTTAACGATTTACATGAAGCCATGTTTACTACTGATCTAGATTAACGTGGGATAGAGGTTATTGGTTAAGATAATTATGGTACAAGAGATTTAGAAAGCCATAAAGAAAGTAAGATGGGACATAGTTACCACGGCGGGAAGATCGGCGGCTTAACTGGGCCAACAGTGATCTGACTTATATTATGAAAAAGAGGGAATGAGAGAGATATGAGCTTGTCGGCTGCCTGCGGTGCGCTGCCCTGTTATGAGCGTGCAAGCCAGTTTTGACAAGAAAAAAGGGCGCTGCTCGTGATTTGTCCTGAGCAGATCTCTAGCTCCATCTATCGCCGAAAAAAGTCATTAATCTAGCTCTTACAATGTAATTTGCGCAGTGATTAAATTATTCTTTAAGAGTAATATCCTACATTAATGATAGTATTCTCATAGTAAGAAATCCGGGCGGGGGTGAGATTTTGCAGGTGTTTATTTGGGAAAGGCTCGTCCATTGCCATCCACGTAATGCAGATGAACCAGATACAACATCCCCTGCAACGTCCTCATCTGAAATGATCCCTACCACACAAGTCTGCTCCTTCTGGTAGTTGCCGGCGACGTTTCAGGACACAACTTTCTAATGTAAGAATTGTTTCTAGTGGTCTAACGGTCCAAGACATGAAGTTTGTTCACGACCTTTTGAGACAACCTGCAGGTATACATTTCAAAGAAATTCTCTGGAATGTTAGTTAATACATAGTTATCTCATATACAGTGTCGTATATACGAGTACGTACATGAAATGAAACATACACAGTATGTTTCAATACCAAGGTCACATAAATTGTACGTGCATCCAGATGACTCTAATCAAAAGTGAGTGGATAGTCGAAAATGACATGTCCATGCGATAATGTATACAAGAAATGAAAGGAAACCGCGTACGAGATGTAATGCAGGCTTTACATTTCCGACGCGTGGAATTCTGAACATAAGTATCAAGAATAAGTTAGGATTTTAAGTATCAAGGTACTTACTATCCGGGATCACTTCTTTTCTTGGTCTTTCGCACTAAGAGCAGCATCAAAGTCAGCGGTCCATATCACACGAGGGCACGTTGACGAAATCGGAGGCAAACAGACGAAAACCTCGGAAAAAATCGACGAAAACCGAAAATAACGATAACTAAAGTCAACGATAACTGAGCTATTACGGTACTAAATCTTGCGAATGGCTTAAAGTCAAGAAATAAACACTGTTACGAAAACAAATTACCCTAAAATTACTGTATCCCTTTTCCAACAAAGAATAAGTGAGTTTTTAATACAGTCTTCGTGTTTACATGTTTTAAAATAATATTTATATTTATGCATCAGTGCTTTACAAACCTGAATCACTATTATATGCAATCATATTTATAATTTTTTTTTCATGATGTCAAAATATGCTTTTTCCCCAATGTATTTGTATCGTCCATTATTTTTTCTGTCAGTCCCCGTTACTAACCAGTTAATCATTACCTCCAATGTCCTCATACACAAAGGCCTCACAGGAAAACACAGATATTTTCCTCAAAATAAATATTTATTCGTAATATGGAGTTACTATTAGCACTTCTCAAACCAGGAACCCAAGAGATAGATCACTAAAAATATACTTGTTATTAGTATCTGATAAAGAGGCTTTTATATAGCCTCTTTTAGGCGTTTCGGTTACTTTCGAAAAATGCAGATGAACCGTTCATTAAAAATATATTAACAGTTGATAAATCTGTTAACATTGTCGGTTGAATTGACCAGTTATTTCTAAGTAAAATTTGACCAGTTATTCAATTTATTCTGAAAAAATCATTATTTTTTGTGTTTAATGTATGACAAATTTTAGAATAATTTGATGTTGGAAAAAATTTACATTTGTTCTATAAATACGTAAACAAATTATTTGCCGAGATTTTATTAGTTTAATTCTTGCCCAAATTTTACAAATAAGCTAACTTATAAATTACTAAGCAAAGCGTATTTTTCTAGTTTCCTAACAGGAGGAGGGCTAACGAAAAGAAGACAATGAATTGATCATTCCACAACCTTTTATTTACAGACATGCATTTATTTCCTAGTTAATCCGGAAAAACAATTCTTTCATTGTTCGACTTCCACAAAGGCAACCCATCGATGTAGTCAAAACTGCGTGACCTGATTCCCCCCGAAATTTCATTCTGCGCACCAATATACTTCTGTATCCAAGGCAGGTAAGCGGAAACTTTGGTGTACACTCCTGGGAAGCCTGGTTCAGCACAGCGATAGCCAAAGGAAACCACGCCCACAAGAGCCCACTGGTCTTGAGCAAATTCGTGAAGCAATGGACCTCCAGAATCACCCTAGAATTAGAACGAAAGCAAATTAATCTCAAAGAATATGTTCAGAAGATGTAAAGTTGACATAAGAGTAGCCATTACGATGTTCTCAAAGTTGCATTTTTGCGCATTATCAGCCACTGTCCCTTTTTGGGGGATGCTTGTTTTCTTTTTATTTTCACCTAAGCAGTGAAAGTTTTAGCTTTGATCGTTGCATCTGAATATTGAGCTGGGTGCTATAAAAGGTACAAATCCAATAAAAATATTTTTCTAATTAAAAAGGTAATTAATTCTAATTGAAAGTTAATTATTCAGGTTAATTTTAAAAAAATTCAGAATAGCGTATTCTTTCATATTTCATTAATGTTATCATATTATATCAACTTTCATAGCATGGGTTAAAGAACGAATCGTGTAAAGGATCGTCTCAGTTGAAGGGTTCAAGTAGATTTTTTTAAAAAATAAAGTCCTCGTGTTGTGGAAATGTTAAAAGGGAGAGTATTTATAACAGTCTCTGAAAATTCTGCTATATTCTAATCTTTGGTGTGTACAAATACTCATGAAAGACTTTTGATACGAATAACTTTCAAAGTAATAAATTCCAAGAAGAAGTTTCGAAGATATTAATGCAATGTGTTAACAGGCAGTTAATAGGAATACGAATCCCACACAAGTTGCATTATTGATAAGAATAACACTTCTCCCTTTAATATTTTATGTCTGATATATAGTTACAGGGTGCCAAGATGTATACGCAAGTTTATTGTCTAGATATATGAAACATAATCCGAAAGATAATGTAGAGTATATCCAAATCCAAAGAAGATGCAGTTATTGTAGAACGAAGAACAGTTTATTTCCAATTTAGATATACTTAAATAAAATCAATTAAAGAGATTATTAAAACTATATCAACGATTGAATAATTATAAATTCCCCCATAACCATGAAGGAAATCTTACGCGCAAATCGCTCGTCTTACTCAGTGAATTGACTCTGCAGTCCTCGCTCAAGGCACAACTATCAAATATATTTTACGTACTCTCCAATCTTTCCTTGTCTCGCTGGAAGAATGGCTAACTAAATGGAGAATTGCTGTTAACACAGACAAAACCAAGGCCATCATTTTCCGTAAAGGTAGCTCCAACTTCGACCCTGCAAATTTGGAACTTTTTGACAAAACTATTGAGTGGGTGACAGAAGTTAAGTACCTCGGGCTCATTATTGATAACAAACTCACTTTCAGGCAACACATCAGCTACTTAAAAGAAAAATTCTGGGCTAAAATTTATCTTTGTCTTCCACTCATTGGTAGAAATTCCAGTCTCTCCCTTGAAAATAAACTAATTCTCTTTAAACAAGTTCTTAGGCCAATTCTCACCTATGCCGCACCTATCTGGGGACTTGCAGCCCCATCCAACAGGAAAAAAGTTCAAATACTTCAAAATAAACTTCTCAGGATCATAGTTAATGCACCTTGGTTCATTCGAAACTCTGTCATCCACTCCGACCTCCAAATCGAATCTATTGAAGACCATATTCAAAAACTTTCAAGAAAATTTTTCTCAGGAATCGTCGACCATCCCAACAACCTTATAGCAGACCAAACTGATTTCACAGAATTCACCGGTCGCTACAGGTACCCATATACTACGACCAAGTGGTCACTCCCCCTCAAACCACCTTAACTTCATTTTTCCCTTGCACATTGCTTTTTCATCAGTTCCATTTTATTTATCATCATTTCAACTCGTGGTGTGCACCCTTCCCCTCTTTTGTTCTTTTTGTTTTTGTGTGTGTCTTGTTTTTTGTTTAATTAAAATGTTCTGAGTCTAAGGCAATCAATGTTTGTTCAAATAGAGTAAAAGTGCTTAGCACTGGGACTCAATCTGGTTATGTAATCTTTGTTTGACATGTTTACAAAAGAGATCGTTGCACAGATATGGCGAGGCGAGATTTTATAGTTCCGAAACGGGAAAAGTAACATGTTTGAGGCTCTAGAAACAGTGCGACTCTTGAGAGTCTAAGTTAAAGTATAAGTGCGTTTATCTAAGATTGAAGTAGAAGTAATTCATTTATAATTAAAAAATAGGTGGAGTTAAAAAGGATTCAATTTAATGAAGATAAAAAAAGTTAAATCATTACATACATAATATCTTTAATATGTGTTGAACGTGAAATTTTCATATTACTGCATATGAATATTTATTTACTGCACAAAATTCATATTAAATATACATCACTAAAATTCGCCATTAGATTTTAAATTCTGCATGCCGTACTTAGGTCTGCATAACTAGTATATTAATTTATATAGCCATAATTAAACATACATCTCTGTAATTATCAGTCTTATTCTGAATTTTATCAGACTTATCTATTTTTTACTTAAATTCCATTGACTTAAGTAAAGATCACATTTATTTACATTATGTAAAGCATCTATATATTATACCTTCCTAATTATGTTACATTTCCAGAAATATAATCTATCAAGAAGGAAATTAAGGAGTTTCTGTGTTGCACTTTAGAAGCCAAAATCTTCTAAAGCAGTGCTTCCCAACCTTTTTCTTCTCGGGTACCCCTTGATTAGTCTTTTTATTTTTGACTACACCCTACTGTCATATCCCCCAACCATCCCCAGAAAAATAATGTTCTTATTAATGATGTTAAGGGTTCCAAGAAGGTTTTAATAACAATGTAATTTAACATGACTTAGTCAAAACGACTCGGATTAACTTAATAAAATTTTTAAGATATATCTTTCAATTTAACATTTTATTCCATTTTTTATATAATTCCTTTAGTTCACTGCCAAATCAAAAGAAAACAACATTGAAATAATTTCGTATTAACTTGAGATGATTTTTAACAATTATTCATAGGGATAATCAACTATTCAAGCGAAAGATAACTTTAATGCGATCCTTGAACTTATTTTACGGAGCTGAGTTTTATAAATTTAGGCTCAAATGCAGACAGACAGTAGGGTAACCCGGATAGATGCCGCACACCTTGTATTTCTTGTAATTATCGATAGATGGCAGTCAGACGCGCAGCAAAGGTGCGCAATGAGATTTCTTTAACCAGTTTTTAGCGCGAATCCCAATTCGATGATTACTTTTATCTGTACAATCGTTATTTTGAGGTAAGCGCATGATTTCACTATCCAAACTTTTAAACACCTTATGTTTAAATACGTTTTATACGCTAATTACTAAATCCATGCAGCTTTCGAAGTCAAAAGTAAGGGTAGCGTCTAAACAGAGTACTGTGCGTATGGTTACTCCATTTTCCTTTGAGAGGGCAGGCAACTATGATATGCGGCGTCTGTACCGTATAAAATGGGATACATGCCGCACTGCGATCCGGTATACACGCCGCAGGTTTCTTTTTTTTTTTGCATGGGATGCCGCGATTAATATAATTGAGATTTATCTATCCATGTCTTATTTTTTTATGTTACTGAACACTTACTTGGGTTGAGCAGCATGTTGCGCGCAAATTGACTCGGTATCAGGTAGGGTCTTTAATCTGCGATGCTTGAAACAAATCGGCAACTGCTGGCAACGCTACTAGTGGCTTTAAGGTCACTGGCATCTTCCCTTTTAACAACAACGCTCTCCCAGATAATTTGTTTTATGCATTAGCGGATGGTGAAGTTCGCGCACCAGAAAACACGACACAAGAGGAGGCAAATTCATCAAGTAAAGTACTAATCAACACACCTCAAATCAATTTACAGCCTGCAGAATCTGTAACTAGCAGTGTAAAAGCACCATCACCTACCAAAACACCTACATAAAATTTCTTCTATTCCGAAACTTACAGGTGACCGCAAAGCACAGAATTAAGAAACAGCAGTACTCTTAACCGCTATTGACAATAGGAATGCGCTTAAAGCAAATTTAGAGAAAAGATTCCAAAAATGTAAGAAAATTGACAAAAAAGATGACAAAATTAGCAAGAGAAAATTTAATTTTGAATCACTTGGAGGATCCCATGACAGTTCATCAGACATTGATGAATGTTCAAACAGTATCAAGTTTACCACCAAGCATGACACCAAAGGAGAAAAAGCGGAAAATAAAGAGTAAGAAGGCGAAGAAAGTATATTTAACATTAAATAGCACAGCATGATTTATTTTATTTTATGTACACCATGGGATTTTATACATAAGTTCAAAAAAATATGCGGCATATCACCCGGAATTGCCCTATATCATGTCTGGAACTTGCGTTAATATAGAATAAAAGCACAACGCAGATAGCACGTAAGTTTGCAGAAAGTTTGATTTTGACTTGATATTCCCTTGTCATGGCAAAATTTGACGCGTTAAACTTCAAACGAACCTGTAGCAAGTTCGCTGTGACAACTAGAGCCACCCTCGCTTGCAAAGCATTTGCTACAAGTTCGATGTGATAAATAGCGCCACCTCCCTTGCAAATCAAACTTGCTGCAAGTTTGCAAAACAAGCTTCATGCAAAGACAGCATAAAGAGATAATTATCTTTGTCTCTGTTTTAAAAAAACATCCGATTTTTAATAGCATCTCCTAGACCGACCTTCTTTTCATTAATTCAATAAATCAATGATAATTTGTAAAAAAACTAACTTTTTTATAAAAAAATTTTTTGAAGCATTTTCCATCTTTTTACTAAATATATCACTCGCACTTTAAAGAAAACTATATCGCCTTTTTCTTAATGTTGAAATTTTAACGTTTATAAACAAAATTAAATCTAAAAAACAGTCAATGTTTGTTGAAATATAATAACTTAGACATTTTGTCCCATTTTAAAGTAATTACTTTTGAACTCTAATTTCATAATTTATTCTACTAGCAAAACGTAGTTATTAGCGAAAATCGCTGTCTCTTTGACTTCAAATCATATTCTCAACTCAAAAAATTAATGAAATCAAGAAAAAAGTTTAAAGTAAATCGTATACGAATCGAATCGAACGATGTATTAGCGAAATCTATCTTCTCCTCTCGTAGCCGAGCTGGCCGCGTGGTATAGACGTCAGGCTACCAACCGGTAGGTCGCGAGTTCCATCCCGGGTTGTGTTCGCACTCTGTTTTTGCTATAATTTGCAATGCAAGCTTGCTGCAAGTTCGTCCCATAGTAACTTCGAAGCTTTCGTTAACTTGCTGCAAGCCTGCAATTTTGTCATGACAAATTTGTGGCATGCTTGCTGCAAACTAAAATTGCTATCTGGGAAGACCTTTAAGTAATAGACTCAGTGGACGAGAATTCTCTTTTCTCAAGTTCTGTGTTCTGGAAAGGTATTTAATATTTTATTGCTTTAATCGTGAAAACTCGGGAAAACAAAATTCTGCTCCTTTTTTTTCATTTTCACTCCTTATGTGTTGTGTTGTCCGCCATTAGCAAAATCACTTTCATGTATCCCCAAGGGTACGCGCACCGCAGGTTAGTAATCTCTGTCCTAAAGGGTGATTCTCTTGGTATAATAACATCATTAGAAATTATAAGACTAACGTCATTAAAGATAATAGAAAATATTACGTGTTTTCTATTAAAGATTTATTTAGATGCTCTTATAAATATATCTACCATAATAAAAGAAGAATTTTCTCAAACTAGTTGCATATTTAGTTTGTAGTAACATAAATCCGTTCTGAGTTCCATAGTACAGTTATATCCTACACAAAAGAAATTGTGACGCCTATAACGTGACAGGCACGACAACGTTTGGACCCATTATAGATATTTAAATGTTCAAGAACAATTCCATGGAGAAAGTTTGCTCAGCTGCTGGGATTTGGCAATAATCTCCGAAATAAGGAAATTTGGGTTGTTTTTTTTTAACTGCGAACTGTTAGCAGAAAATTTTCAGAAGAGGAAATTAACTGCAATGGCTCATTCTGTGTAAGTCATTTTCTTTCCCATAAAAGGATAATTATTTTAAATGTCATGATTCACACCTAAAAGTCATGCATTAATAGTTTCAATGAAACTGCAACGATATACGCTCATTTTGTCAGATATATTCAAGTATTCGAGTTCAAAATTGAACAAAATTTATTTCTTCATAACCGCCTTCGAGAAGCAACTTGTTTCCCTGTAATACCGATTTTCCTGTCTGTTAAACTTCCGAAAAATTTTCTTTATTTTCATAAAAGGGAAAATATCAATTTAACGCAAATTACACTTTCGACAAATATGATGAGCTTATATCTAATCATATAAAAATAAAAGCATTTTAATATTAAGTGGTTTGCGTTAAATATCTATGCATGGCTAAATTTAACAGCCGAAAATCATCGCTTTAGGAAAGATTCAAAATGCCTACGCCATTATATATATTGCGTGAAAGAATATTAAAATTTTTTGGTAAAAAAAAAAACTAAATAACCTGAAAATTAAACTTTCAAAAATAATATAGGAGAAATATTTTTTAAATCATTAAGAAGGAACTAAATATCACAATTATCCAATTAATAAAATACGTGACAAGTAAAATATTTCACGATTTCTTGAGTGTATTTGAGTTATTATATCTTGAGTGTATTCTTAGTTATACTGTTTAAAAGGGAAAAAATCATAATTGCAGCTAATAAATTTATTTAAATTTGAATTGCTAAGATTAATGTTTCTTTTTCAGGCTCAATACCCGTTGCTGGAATTGAACTTCATGTGCAACGGCATAGTGGTAGGGATCAAACTGAAAGTAAGCCTTCCTCAAGGCAGTCAATTCAAAAGCTAGATTGGTAACAATCAGGATTCACCTCTTCGAACGATATCAACTGCAAACTAAATTCAATAAAAATTGTCAAATGGCAACGAAACACATAGTTCCCTCTGGTAGACTTCAGATAAAATCAATACGTGCCCAAATCCCAGACCAAAGACAATGTCGACATATTAATCAATTTATGTGAAATCATCAATTAATAATCCATTAAAAAAATAAGAAAATACCTGGCAAGCATCCTTCCCTCCTTCCTCAAGGCCCGCACAGAGGAAAGTCTCTGTTATGCCTCTTGGAAATGGAATGCCTGAGATCTTTTTGAATTTGGAGTTGCAGGCTTTATTACTGACCACCTGTAATCCGTCCACTTCTTGCAATATCTTGGTGCTCGGACCACCTGAAAATTCAAATTGAACACATTACTGAAGGGAAATTACAAAATTTTAAGATGATGAAAAATACATGTTTTGTAAGTGTACATCTATTAAAATATTCCAACAGCTTATCTCAACTACTAGCTCAATTCGAATTAATAATAATTAATATAATAAAAAGGACTATTCAAAATTAGAAGTGGAGGTGCAAGGATACTTGGTATTGTGCGGTATTTAGTGACATACACTCCATTAATGTGAAAATACATCAGTGGGAATTTATCATAAAAAATTACATTTTCTACTAAAGTAATTCTTTTTTTTTATTTGAAGAACATGTTATAGCAAACATACCAAGTATTTCAATAAGTATTCATTTGGTAATAAAATTTAGAAAATTAAGGGCAAAAACTGAAGATATAATGGTTAAAATATAAAAGTCATGTAAGTCGTGAAACAAGATTGACATGCAGCACAAGCAGTTTCCTTTCTTTATCCTGAGCCATATAAAGATCCTATGAACACACATCCAATATAGCCAATAACAATAACAAATACATCTCGGCACCATTTCAACAACAAGGAACAGAATATAGATTTATTTTTGTAATCTATATATTTAAAATAACTGTCAAAACCAAAGGACGAGTTTCAAAATTTTGTACATGCCTATTCTCGATGACAATACATTTAAAAAATATTTTTAGGACCTAATTATCAGTTAATCTATTAATTCAAATAAATTTTGATACAATTTGAAGGGCGCCACCTGGTAGTGAATTTGAGAAAAAATGATTTCAAGATTCCATAATCTTTATAATAATTAATTATAAATTAGAGAGTAAAAAGCATAAAATAATTAAAATAAAAAATTCGACGTATATATATATATATATATATATATATAGAGAGAGAGAGAGAGAGAGAGATAAAAAAGCACAATAACGTTTCTTCAGGGGATGGAGTTATTGTGATTTGCTAAATATAAAAGTTTGACATTTTCATATATATATATACATACAGTCGTAGTCGTATAGTTAATTTATCTTCAGAAAAGTGTAATTAATATTTGATAAAATACACATTAAATTAGGAAAAAAGCAAATAGCAGCTTAAAAAATGTCACATCAGTCTAATCAAGGAAACCGGTTGCTTTGGTTGGACCACCAATTTCTTTAAGCACAATTAAAGCAAAACTAGTTTTTGATTCGAAAATTCACACCAGCACACAACTTATGAACACGAGTTTGACATTCTATGCACCGTATGATCTCCTCTCTACCTGTTGTTTACCACGTATTCTTTTATTATTCTTTTTGATCCAACATTTAATGACTTTAGGGTACTTCAATGTTTTTTTTGCTTTAATATTTTCAATCCAAATTTATGAGGACTACTATTGGTGATAAACTGCGTTCTGAGTTATTCCTGTAGATTAAAACAATAACCCGTTCATTTAAATGGTCCAATTTAGGCAACTGTTTGTAGTCCAATCTAGGCAAACTTCGAACAACAATAAAAAAAATTCTTCTTATCCTATTTTTAAACCATTTTAATAAAATGATTATAGTAAATTGTAGCCAAACAAATTTACGATCCGAGGATGTAATAACATTTTTTCCTACTTAATTTAAATCACCTTAAGAGCTTTTTGTTATAATAATTAATGGATTCTTAAATATAAACACTTATTCTGTTACTGTAACCACGTGGTACTTTATCTTAAAAATGATTTCATACGCTTCATTTACATCGTTACAACATAATTTGCCTATCTTACGGCCCAAATATTTAATAGAATTTAAGTTATGATATAGGTACAAATTCGACCTCTATCCCCTATACATAAAATCAAAATATATAAGTGAAAAAATACGAGTAAATTTATTATATTGTGTTATAAACGCGCAGTTTTTTCTAAATTTGAATTTAATCTTGAAAATCGATTTATTAAAAAAAAATCAAAAATATGTTCTAATTACGATAAATTTTTCAATATAAGATAAAAAGTAATTAAAAAACTAAAAGTTTTGTTAAAAATAAGCAATAATTCGAAGTTGTTACTGTGAAAGACCGAAACTGGAGAATGTCGGCTTTCACCGGTGAAAGTCGACATTCTCCAAATGTGAATATTGACATTCACCGGTGACATTACTATGTGAATGTTGACATTCACCGGTGAAAGTCGACATTCTCCAAATTTCGGTCTTTCACGGTAACAAAGTTATAAATATCTTACGTGAACCACAATTTCGCGTGAAAGTTTCAAATATAACTCCTTTTCGTCCTGTATTGGCGAAAAACTCTGGCAAGCGATAACAATGTGTTAAATGAGTTCAAAATCTAATGGGTTGAATGTAGTTGCGTCTAAAGAAACACAAATCATAAACCGGTGGCACTGAATTATTTTTACAAAATTGGTAATGAATTTCGGCGATATTAAATATGAAAACAGAGACGAACTTCTCCGTAAATTGTCTTCAGAAGCTTACCAAAGGATAAATCTCCCCATCCTAAAACTGTAACATTGTCTCCTTCGGATAGCGTGTCTTCTGCAGGTAGGCAAACAGGAACCACGTCTCTCGGTAGGGATTCTGTTAGACGTATGATGGCAATATCGTCGTAGTAGAATCGAGCTCGGTAGTTCTCGTGCATTTTAATTTCTTGAACACCGTAGCTGATATTCGATGATCCTAGGACGATTTCCCCAATTTGTACTGTATACAAAATAGGATTGAGACTGGAATAAAAAAACAGCTCATTAAGTTATGGAAAATAATAAACATATGCTTCTATTTAATATTCCATGAAATATCTTGCATAAATCTTGCTGTTAGTTCATCTCTTACCTAGATGCTAAAATTATACTTTTTTCAACTCGTGCGTGTCATTTCTAAGGTGAATATGGGAAATCAATACAACGATGGGAATCAAGTGTCAATGGATTTATATATTAATAATCATTTCCAAGTCATTATATAAATTTGATTGTAAATACTAATTTAACGAATAAACTAGAATTTAATAAATGCTGTTGCAACGAATTTTACTTACAAAGTATACAAAAAGATTACTTCAAAGTATGCAAGGAGAAAGTAGTCGTTCAAAATTTCGGCCTATAGGTTTTTATTTACCCGTTTTAGACCTAAAGGAGTCCGAAAAATTCATTTTTGAAATTATGGCTGTCTTTTAGCTCGGCGACACAAAACGCAACCAGCTAAACGGATAAAATTTCATATGCAGTCTGTAAGCCGAAATTGTAGATTTCTGTCAAGTTTTGGATGAAGAAAAACTGTCTCACCGACCAAGTACACGCGTTACTAAAAATATAATGACTTGGAGTGACATCACACTATTTGTGCAGCGTGGAGTGGTCATGAATGACCGGTAAAACGACCGGACATCACAACTCAGTGTAAGACAGTATATACTTAGGTATTAGAGGACATGCGCAGTTACATTTTCTGTATAACGGCACGTGAAAAGACTCTATGAATCCCCAAGTGAATTTTATAAGTTCCACTTTTTTCTAAAAATTCCACTCTTCTAAAAAATTAAATTGTTATAATAGTAAAGACAATGAATGACCTTTAAATGTTTTTTTACTGTATCCTTAAATCCAAAAATAAACTTCTTTCAGATATTTCGATTAGTGCTTACGATGACAAGTACAAATATTGGCATGATTATGGATGTTTGTTTGTATTTTTGTTTTAATGCGAGGTGAATATTTTTTCTTAAGGCTTCTACTTCATTAAGAAATTAAATTGCTCATAAAATAAATAAAGTAGTGTCACAGAAAATTGTTTTTGGAATGTTCTATAAAGTTTCTTAACAATTAAGCGATGAATCATCCGCAGTCTCAAATTATTCAAAGGGGAATAACTACTCACCTTTTATCATGATAAATTTCCTGTCTTATCATAAGCTGATATACATAAATTTTTTTTAAAGCTCCTTCTAGCCTCTTCAACATTTTATAAAATTTTTTAAAGCTCCTTCCAGCCTCTTCAACATTTTATAAATTTTTTTAAAGCTCCTTCCAGCCTCTTCAACATTTTATAAAATTTTTTAAAGCTCCTTCCAGCTTCTTCAACATTTTATAAAATTTCTTAAAGCTCCTTCCAACCTCTTCAACATTTTATAAAAATTTTTAAAGCTCCTTCCAGCTTCTTCAGCATTTTATAGAAGTTTAACATTTGCTCACGTAAACGTATATCATGATATCTATCGATTGGAAATATTAATTATGATCGTGTTGGTCACTGTACCTTCTGCCTGCGAAACAATGAGAAGCTGTTATAACATGCCGGTCATCGATAACGACTCCACCACAAAGCTGCTTCTGCTTGTTGCTGTTAAATATTGCCACCTGTAAGAAATAGGCAAGATTAGTTTTAATCGTTTTTTTAACATAACGAGCAACACCACCTATCTCAATTTTTCAAACTCTCAAAGAGGAAGAAAAGACTGAATTTTTCGCAACCAATAACGAATATTTCTGATTTTTTTCATATCTGGTAGGAGTATAAGGTCTCATGTTCGTTCTAAATGTTAAAAAAAAATCAGAAATATTCGTTATTGGTTACGAAAAATTCAGTTTTTCCTTCCTCTTTGAAAAATTGAGATAGGTGGTGTTGCTTGTTAAGTTAAAAAGATAGGTGGTGTAGCTTGTTAAGCGACGTATTAATACACCTAAAAAACATCCAATTGAATTTAAATAATTTAAGAAGTGACGGTACAACAACTCAGAGACCACCAGAATTGCAAAATATATTTTTAAAAATTCTTACTTCCTAAATTTATTAAATAAAATTCCTTGCATTCAATGTAGATGTTCAATTCTCTACGGTTTAGATATTAAAGGCTTTTATCGTTTGAAGCTGTTTAGTCTGCGCCTTTCCAATTAACATAAAGGCGTTAATCTAAAAAAGTGCATCATAATGTACTAATTTTTTCTCAGAAAAACAGTGATTTCTTTCTGAATAATCTTTGTCTCAAGAGAAAAAAAGATATCATTAAATAATATACAGTCGACGCTCGTTATAACGACCCTCTGCATCCCACAGCAAAAGATCTTTATAACGAGTGGTCTCTATAGTGGATATTAAAAACTGTACACATGCACGCTCAGCAATTCCATATAAATAGGCGATTTTAAAGAGATTCCAACTAAATACTCATTTTTTATCATTGGTATTAAAAATAAAATTTTATCAATTAAAAATATATTTCTAAAGCAGATTTTAAAGTAGAAAACAAAGGGTGTTATATACTTACAAAACATTTATTTTCTAAAGAAAAAATCAGACATGGTTGTTTGTCTTTTCTGCATATGTGCTTTTTGCAAAACATAATTTTCCATTTCAGTTAAAGATGATAAATAATGTTCTGCCTTTCAAAAAAACATTTTAAAGTTTCAATAGCACTTGAAAGATTTTTTTTATTCTAGGCTATTCTAATTTCCGCGTTGTGGCGAGTGGTAATTCTCCTTTCCCCCCCCCCTGTCAAAGTTGAACTATAACACAGAAAACTCTACATTTACGAAGCTTGGCAATACAATAATCAAGGTCATTTACGTTTAGAAATATGTTCTTTTTGGAAAAATACCAGGAAGAGTGTCCGTTGAATTCGGACGTTTTATTGGGATTAGACGACACTGCACGGTCGTTATACCGGAAGTAAAATAACATAGTGCATAGGGAAACGCAGTTGGGGATTTTAGCACTGGTCGATATAATGGAATGGTCTTTATAATGTGTGGTCGTTATAACGTGCGTCGACTGTATATCATATCGTCGTCGTTCAGTCGAAAGTCACCAAGTTAAAAACTATAGTTTCGAGTTCAAAACAATAATTTTCAATTTGATTAATGTTGAGTCGTTATGATAAATAGTAAAAATTATTTTACAGATTTCTGGCTCCTACAATTGATTTACTGATGTTTAGAAAACACGTTTATATCACGAAATAATTAATTGCAAATTCTAATTGACTGCAGTAATCCGTCAAAAGTTTTTTGTCGACTTAGTGACTTCTGTCTAAACGACGACGATATGTTTTCTTGGCGCAAATATTATGGCTAAATGATTAAAAAATAAAGCCAATGAAAATAGGTTAGGAGAAGAAAAAAAGAAAGTTAAGAATTGGAGAGTAACAGTGTTAATTTCTGGTTGACTTATCATTAGATGTGGGTTGTTATCTCTGTACACCAAAAGGGACATAGATACATCATTTCCCCCATTTATAATTTGTCCCATATTTTATTAAAATGTTCTGGATTGTTCCTTTTCTTCTTATTCGTAAAGAAGGAAAGAATATCATCAAAATTTTAAAAAATAACTTGATTTAATTTAAATAAATAGCATTTCAAGCTTTTCCTTCGCAGCTTTTACTATAAATTGAATATAGTCACTCTTGTTTAGTAAATAATAGCAATCCAGTGTCCTAGTTACTTTGAGTATTATTAATTTCTGTTACGCGTGCACTAATGCCATCACTAATGCCAATGATTATTTGACCATGTGTCTCGGGTTAGTTGAGACTGATCCAGGTCCTGGCTGTTTATCCTGACTTGGTGCTCCTCACAATATCTGCACCATTCCGGGATGAAGCTCAGAAAACCGGGTAATTTGGTACTCACCATCCACGGCCATTTGTGAGCAGTTGGCACTCCTCCTACAGCGGACATAATGGGAAACGTGAAGGAAAAATCTGGAAAAGTTGGAGGAATGTGGCTTGTGGCTTTCTCTCCCTCTCGAGGATCCAAGTCGACTGGCTGATCATCCGTCAAATCACTGACACTTTCTGCGACAAGGGGTGGAGGATTTATATTTCTGATGCCACAACCTGGAAAATATCTTTTATTATGTAATTTACTTAAGATTCATCATAAACCGCGCATGTATGTATCCTTATTCGATTGACCCTTTGCAGACAGGTACAGTGCGCCAGTGGGTATTTATCATAAGCTGAATAAAAACTATCCAAGGTAGACAGCTCGCCACCTGTCTAACCTCGTATTAACTTTCCTTCACTCATTCCGATAGTTTCCACTGACAGTGAATCAGTCAGTTTGGTCTGATCGGACTTGAAAGTGCATGAAACGCTCTCCATAACCCAACCCGGCTATCACGAAACGGTGGGAAATTATTCCTACAGAGCTATATTCGGCTGTTTTTGAAGAATTAAGCAAGGAAATAGCAGCTGAGGACGAATCTGATGCAATATATCTCGATGGAGAAGTGACTGAGTACAGCGACCTAAAAACTGATTCTGAGACCGATTTGGAGAACAATCCAGAACACGAAGAGTATAGCGACCCAAACTCGTACAAAAATGTTTGTATCATCCATCGATTCAACATCTAATCTTATTATACCATAAAAAATAAAGTTATGAGTAATTAAATAAGTTGGGAGAAACGAGAGTTGAAAAAAACGAGATGGCGCATAAAGTGTGCCACCTGATCTCAGAGTTCTAAGAAGTTACCTGTCCGCAAAGGGTTAAAGGAAAATATATACCGTTCAGCTTCTTAGTGTTTTATAAAAAAGATAATTGTGCATTCTCTTCATCAAATTTTTCAAAAAATCATTTCCTCTTTTTCATTCTCAAAATTACAGTATAAGTGCGTCTCCGTTTAACTCAGTTAATATGTTTTTCATTGCAGGAAATCGCGATGTAAAAACCATAGATTTATTTGATTTCTCCCTGGTGCCCTGAGGAACGATTTTTATTGGTTGCTTATTGGCGCGATAGCAGAGAAATTTCTTTAAACGAAATCAGTAGTCGTTAAATACCGGGTAATTACAAAATAATCATCGGATTTTGAAATGATATAACTTTAAAAATATAAATTACACTCTCCAATTCTAATCGAGGGAAGAAGAAGTAGGTGTAAATTTTTTGTTCCCATACTTGTCACTTCTTCCATATGAGCCACCAGATGGAGCGCAAACTCATTCTCGAGTCAAATAGTAGCAGGAAATAAAGATTTGTTAATTGATAATAAGAATGATTAATCTCAAAATGGCAGCTAACGAGCAGACGGTATTTTGTGTTTTAGAAAATGCATAATCTTCATTGCTTGTTTCAGTGTAGCAAGCATTACGAAAAAGTATGGAACAGTTAACCATAAAAGATAACCCCCGCTCTGCTTAGGCATCCGGATCTGGAATGATCGGGTCACTACGATAATATAAGCGGGTACTGTGACTCATTACAAAATGCTGGACCATGCACCAGCCCCTCTAGAATCCAGTCATCGGAAGTGTGACCAACACATCCGATCCACCATTATTGCACACTCCACAGAAAGCGAGAGCCTCCTCTTGCTTATTCAGCGACTTCTCATTTCCGTCCTTCACCCTTTCCGGCGCAAGGTATTAAAATTTTTGAAAAATAATGCAAAACAACATGATTTTAGTTTATTGTCTAGACATAGAATCTACAAAAAAAATATTTAAACTTACGTCATTCCGAGGGGAGGGATCGTTCACCTTTGGGGTCACCCCATATGAGGATATACATATGAGGATCACCCCATATTGATACGCTCACAAATTAATATTGAATCTCACACAAGGTCATGAACTAATACTTCAAGAATATTGGAGGAAAATGGTCGAGTGAATTTGCTAAAGTTGAAAACGTAAAGAACTAAAAAAATATTGGGTATTTTAAATATAAATTTATTCCAAAATGAAAGCGATATTCCATTGTGCTGCCATCTACATTCGAAAAGGAGAACTATTAGCTGCCTTTTTCCGCAATTTTCCGGGTTTCAAGGTGAAAGGGATTTTTTTAGAAAATTTTAAAATTGGTGTCCTCATTTGTGACCACCTTATCCCCTCATCGGAGGATGTATGGAACACATAAGGCGAGCCATCAGATTATTCTGCGTTGTTTTCGCCAGTTCAAAGATAATGGTTATTTGTGCAAAAGAACATAGACAATGATTAGATAATAACAGGTTCCAACGTCTATGGGGGGAATTGGGCAACCAGAAAATGTTTTTCGCGAAACGAAAGGAGGAGATATCGAGTATTTGTGACTATTCGAAAAAAACAAAACATTGGAAATGTTTCCGCTCCTTATGATGCATTGTTTATTTCAATAGTTTGGGAAGTATTGTGAGTTTAAGTCCGATGGTAGCTTTGTAATTGCTCTGCGTTTGTCTCCTTATAGGAATTCGCGGTGTACGGTGGTCTACTGTATTTTTAGTTATCGTTAATTTTCTCACAGTGTGTTTTTGCTTTTTTCCAAAACAACTGATGATGTTGAAATAACAAATGATAAAAATATCAGTAAAAAATATCTGGGAACATGCCGTTGTATTGGACATCTTCTATTGCTACAAGACAAAAATCTTATTTGCGGTTAGAGAAGTATGACCACAATAGGAAAAAAAAGTTATATTGTTTCAAAGTTTCATTATCTAAGGCGAATCACATGAACAAGTTTTAAGATCAATCAATGTATTCATAGATATCGAGTTTTGAATCCACAATCATATGGCAGTGAAATATACAGGGTGCCCAATTAAATCCCTTACACACACACATCCTAGCTTCAGAACGACGGCAGCTATAGTCATGAAAATGATATATAGGTAGAGTAAAACGGCTATACGCTACGCCATGAGACCGCTTACAGTGCCACCTGGCGGAAAACCCCAGAGTTAGCATTCTCATCTTGAAAATGGTACAGAATAATAGAAGGGAAAAGTTCACTACAAACTTACAGAGCATTATCTATTTAGAGCAAAAAGACACATTGGGGGCATTAATACGAAGAACAGAACACTTACAACGCACATTTATTTGTTGGCGATTTCCAACATTGTTAATTGACGAAATATGTTAAAAAGATTAACAAAAAACTAGTTATCACAAGATAGCTTTATCTTCGGTGTTCAAACTGCTCTCCATACAATACAGATTTGGATCCTTTTTTGAATTTCACGTTTAGCAAATCAGTTGGCACGCTGACACAAGCAATAGTAGCAGGTCATCGCAGGTAATGGAATGCTGTCGGAAAAGTCGCATAAACCTGCTGTTTAAATTATTCCCACAGCAAAAAGTATATTGGGGTAATTTTTTTGTCCGAAAAATAACATTTTCTCAATGTTATGTAACGTCACACTTTTGAAAATGGAGAACAAACAACTTTGAGCTTTAAGTGCTTTGTTCTTCGTATCAATGTCTCCAAGGAGTCTTTTTGTACTAAATTGATAATGCTCTACAACTTTTTAATTGACGTTTTTCCTCTGTCTTGTACCATTTTTCAGATAGGAACGCTAACTACGGAATTTTTCACCAGGTGGCGCTGTAAGCGGTCTCATTGCGTAATGCATAGCCGTTTTACTATAGTACCTAGAAACCACTTTCATGACTATTGCTGCCGTCGTTCTGAATTTAAAGAGGGGTGGCCTTTATTTAAGTGGGCACCCTGTAGAGTCAAAGGGGATACTTTAGGAAAGCATATATTGTCTGTTAAGGAGCATACGTGAAAATGAACCAATTCAGGTCAGCTGAAAGCGGAAGGCCAATGTTAGCAGAATTTTTGATGGGAGTCGGGAGAAAAGGATCTGAGTGGAAATCAGACGCCAACTTAGATCATTTCGGAAGAGACCCGAGTGATTGGTAGTCGATCTAAGAGGTTTCTGATGCTTTTCCAGGTTAGCTTTCCCTCTCTTACTCTGTGTGACTGAAGTATCTTTGCGCATCAATGTTAAATTACCGAAGACGATAATGGCTTATTACTATGTATTTGTGTTTCTTTTTTATCTTCCAGAGGTTAGTGTGGATTTTGAGATATATCCTTAGTTTGAAAAATATTTGTGTCAGCCTTTCATCGGGGAATTTTCATCGCAAAACTAACTCGATATCATAGCATTAATCAAATATCCATCACACCGCAGGGCGCCACGGATTCGTGGATGAGAAATCACCGGATAAGTAAGCGGGTTCTCGCTTCCCTGGTGGGCATAGAAATGGTGTAGGTTCGAGTTACCCTACGGAACGTATGACGGAATGTACATCCTTTGAGAAGGGTTGGGCCGTAGACGGGATGACTATTAGGACTCCGACTTCAGTATCAGAGTTGTCGTGGCAGTCACTCTTCAATTGACCTCGGATGCTTTGGTAGGGCGGAGGTAACTCGATTTACGGTTACGGTTATATGTTTTGATAAACTAACACCAATTTAGTCAATGCGAAATCACTTAATTTTGTTTCAATTCAATTCAGTCTTTTCTATGACTAAGACGTAATTTCTTCACGACTAGAATGACTCAAGTTATTATTAAGTTTATTTGTATACAAGTTATTTATATGCAACAAAGGAGTAAAACATTTGCATCATAAGAATTCAAAACAAACAGTACAACTCACATCTAGCGTGTTCAAGTCTTATTAAAATGGTTACAAATTTTTTATTGCTGCTATGATTGCATACAATGGACAGTTAACTCCTAGAGTTAATTAAGGGCATTAAACAATTATTCGCTTACAATCACTGAAGACAGAAAGTAACGACGTTTTTAACTAGCGAAAACAATTCAGAAATAATAAAATAAAAAAAACTATCTTTGACTTATTATTATCCAAAATAAATATGGACGATATTTCAACATTATATTAATAGAAAATTCATTGGACTAGAGAAAAATTAGAATTTTCCTACACTGCGTACAGGAAAATGACGTTAATCACGAGAAAAAGGGGAGACAAAGAAATTGAAGAGAGATTGTTAAATGATTAAAAGAACACCTTTCGAAGTAAAAATGCTTAGAAATTAGTTAAATTTAAATATTCTATTTACAACACGAGTTTAATTCCAATATATTTGTTACCCGTTAAAGCGTGTAATTCAGTTATTTCATAGAATAGCTAAGTATAAATCCGTTTTTTCATTAATTCTATGAAATAACGGATCGAAAATAACTAGGTAATTCGTGAAATATCTGGTTATTCTATGAAATAACAGATCGAAAATAAGTAGGTAATTCGTGAAATAACTGGTTATTCTATGAAATAACAGATCGAAAATAAGTAGGTAATTCGTGAAATATCTGGTTATTCTATGAAATAACAGATTGAAAATAACTAGATAATTCGTGAAATATCTGGTTATTCTATGAAATAACGGATTAAAAGCAACTAGGTAATTCGTGAAATATCTTGAAATAACAGATTGAAAATAACTAGGTAATTCATGAAATACATAGTTATTCTATAAAATAATGAATTCCACGCTTTAATGATAACATATACACAAGAGATTTGCGAGAAATTTAAAAATCAATAATTCACAAATAAATGAAGATTTAAAAAAAAATACCGTCTATACATAGAAAGGATAGGAATAAAACTAGATTTTTTTTGTAACGAAATCAGAATTTATATTTTGCATACTTCGGAATTTAAACCATCGGATGTTTCTACAATTAATGAAGTGATGCGTTACCTAAAATAATACATTGTGTGTCGTTTCCTTCTCCATTCAGAAATCCAGCTAACGGCCGAAGAACCATACTTTTTCACAGCAGTAAGCAACATTTCTATGGTCTGTATTCTGCCGTACTATCATAAATGGCGCTTAATGTTGATTAAAATGCGGTTCTTCGTCTGAAAGCTGAGCCCCTGAATAGAGAATGGCACATTAAACATATGTAAGCTGTTACCCTGATCAGTATCTTATCCTATATAACGCATCGCTCCGACAACCGTGATAAATTCTGATTTCATATTTTAAAAAATCCTTTTGCATTTTCATCCTTTCTGTGAAATCATTCTATCTTTAGCAAATTCATCGGTTTTTAAAGTCGCTCCGGACATATGAATCATACTGCATATGAATCTGCATAAATGTAATTTATTCCTACCTTCTGCGCTAATAGAGCTGATCACGTCGGATTTCCTTCTTGTTGTCGGTGGTTCATTCTCATCCTCGGTGTCTTGCGGGCAGCACACGAGGGGTATTTCCTTCTTCCACCCGCAGATCTTGGGAGGTTTCCCTGTCCGGAATCCGGTCAAGGCAGCCGGACAAGACGTGATGCTGACGCAAGTGTCGTCCTCTGTTGCACAAGGGTTTCTCCTCGGGGTCTCGAAGCGAAACGCATCCACCACAACCAAAACATGTGTAACCAGAGCTTTACAATAAAAAGAAATCATTTATCAACAATTATAAATAATTTTATTCTCAATTGCAGATTTTCCATTGCTCTCCGTGGATCGTGCCAGCTCTTTTGAAAGAAAACTGGTACCAGTTCAAAATTTCATTTTCATGAAATAGGCTTTGTAGCAGATTTTCTTGTTTTATTTCAGAGAAAAACAATCTGTCCCTAAACAACCCATGTGTTGCTTCAAAACGGGAGGTTAATATAAAATAATATGCGATAATATAAAAATAATAAAATAATATATAAGTATAATATAATACAAAACTAAACTAAAACCTTTTAGAGTAATCGCATTCACATGTTCACGAATTGCCAGACAGACAGACAGTCACTGCTTTGACTGATTTGGTCAGAAATCTGACATACTGATCGTTTCAAACTGCCAAGACAGACAGACAGACAGTCACTGCTTCGACTGATTTGGTCAGAAATATGACATACTGATCGTTTCGAAATTCCAATACCAGCACTTTTGGACGATTTACTCCAGAAAGGAGTGACAGGCAATGAGTAATATGAGCGTATTTCTGGAGTTCTTTGTTAGGTCACGCTAATTAAAAAAATGTAAACATCTCCCTCCATTTTTCACTTCACTCCTATTTTGTTGAAAACAACTCCACCTGGCGCATGTGCAAAAGCACAGTGTTCCGAAATTCGAGAAACATCAGCACATCTACAATTTTGGTGATAATTCTATGTACTAAATTTCATCCATCTAGTT
The DNA here is from genome assembly GCA_013235015.1 of Araneus ventricosus. Lineage (NCBI taxonomy): Eukaryota > Metazoa > Arthropoda > Arachnida > Araneae > Araneidae > Araneus > Araneus ventricosus. The sequence goes on along the minus strand of BGPR01001306.1, from coordinate 136,478 downwards.
CCCTGCGTGTTTAGTTATCTTGTTCATATGCTCGCTGACGTACAGGATTTAAGTAACAAGCTCACTATAGACTTCAGTATTTATTGTTCAAACCAATTAAAAGGAAGAAAAACTATAAAATATTATATTCCTTCTGTCGGAAAATATGGTATATATTTAAAAAAACATTTCATAATAACGGATCAAACAAGATTTTTTGAAATCAAGTAGTAAGTAAATTACACGCGATTGTAAATAAAATATAACACCTAATGTATTTACGCAAAGGGTGTCTTTGATTAAAGTAGTGCTGTATTGTAAAGAAAGAGTGGCAAATCGGGGCAATTAGCCGAAATTCTTGTAAGATTCTTCATATCAGTGAGGCGAAACGTCGTTGTGACGGACGGTTACTGGAGAATTTAGTATGTTCTCAAGAAACCCTAGATAGTCCGGCCCCCACTTCAAATGAAATTACTTTATATTTTAAATTATTTTTATATACATCATAAGTAAACTTATTTCAGTCAACTGATATTCCATTACTTGTAAAAGTGCACCATAAATTCTGACAAAAATGATTTCGAAATGTTTATCATATTTTCAGACAGAGAGACTGTAGGGGAAAGTCGGGTAAGATGGCGGCCTTAAGCTTTGGAGATTTTTCGTAACCTCAATATTCGTTGCAGGAGGATTATTGTTTCGGCAAAATCTTATTGCAACTCTTTACTTTAAAGAGATATTTTTTTTAATTTTTATTTTCAAATTTGAGACCCCGAAATTTCATTTTAGAAGAAAAGTAAGATGACGAACTGAGATAACAATTTAATTCAATATCATATGCTATCAAGAAACAATTTAAAACTATTGAGATCACATCTTGATCATAACAAATTGCACATAATACAAAACAAACCTAATCGGATTAAAGTAACAGCATAAAACGAATGAAATATTATCAATCGAAATTTTAAATTCAAACCTTAGAAATGAAATCAATTACAAAAATCGCATTGCCATGGGCTTGGATTTTGTCCCAGCCAGTACAGGTGGAATGAGGCAGAGCTTGTACATAAAACATCGAAATGCCTATTCCGTTTCCCCTTGCTCACTGCAAATGATGCATTCTTCATTATCGAGGTCTTCTGGGTCCATATTGTCATCATCTTCAACGTAAGGAAATTCAAATTAATCAGTTGAGTCTTCAGATTTAGAACATTAGTAGTCGAGGTGTCACTTAACTACTTTCTCCTTTTTTGTGAAATATTTAGCAGGTTTGTTGCGTTTAGTCTTATTAACTTCAGCCCTTTTCAACTATCACAGTTTTTGTTTATCTTCTTTTCCCAATTTCTCCTTTTTTATGAGATGCTTATTTTTCACTGTAGTGCCAGTGTTGTGCCTTAAAGGCAAGTGGCAGTCAGGTAGCACGACGAGCTCACGAATCAGCGTGGAGGGATTAGTCATCTTACCCTCCACCCAATTCGTCATCTTATCCCACTTCGCCTTTTTATTTCAAAAAGCATTGAAGGATAGCGGCTAATAAGAAAAATTAAAATAATACATCATTGAACACGTTTTGATTAGCTCTTTACGAATATTACATATATAAAAAAAAAATATTTACTCCGTGAACGCCATTCCTTACCGAGCAGCAACTAAGAGTTGAGTAGGAACAAACCCCCCAAAACATTACCGCGTACTGTGAATTACTCTAATAACAGGGTAGAATCTTTTGATATGACATGGGTAGCTGGTCGCTATAGATCTCTGATGATGCAGAATCGGACATTCGTCTAGGATAATTTTCGAGGAAAATTATCGTAGACGAGAAAAATGCAATTCGTCAATCTCAGTGTTAGAAAATAATACGACTGGAAAGCTGCTAAACTCGTTCCCTTTCAGTCACGGAATGACCAATATTCAGAGGACGACCTAAATATTTATTGTTTGGGATAAGTTTGACTGTATTAAATCACGACTGGTGTTCGGAGACAACCGCTGATTGTGAATGCAAATTATATATGACGTTACTGTAATAAAAATTAATACTTTTGTCTGAAATGCAACTAAAATATCTAATTTCAAAGTAATTTATTAGGAGCATTCTTTTTTCTCTTAAAATAGTTTTGCATTCGGCTGTGGTGCTCAAAACTTGAAAGACTCTTAATAAATTAACAATGTGCATGGAATATGATTCTATAGAACTGTTTTAATAACTGAAGGTATTGCTAAGGTTTCTGAAGGAAACATTTGATATTGTGTGCATATGCTAGATTTAATAATATTCATACAATATAATATAATATTCAGTGGCGGCTCGTGAGCTCAGAAACGAGGGCTGCAAAAAAATGTTTATCAAGAGAATACAATTTTAAAAGCTACTTTATCTCTAAGTAGGCCAAATTTTTTAATTCCAAATCCAGATGTGAAATTTCCTGCTTTTCAAACAAAGTAAATAACCAGCATATCACATTTTAGTCACATTAGTTTTACTAACAAAAATTAAAGTGAATGTTGATGTGACGATTCCTCTGATGAAACAAAATGATAATAATAATCGGAGCTCCACATATACATTTTCCTCCTTGACCAGTTCACTCGATAACACTCTTTCAAAAATGAATATCAAATAACTCATATGCAGAAAATTTATTTTTAAGCTAAAACATATTAAATATATTTTTTACTGAAATACTCTAAAAATGTGAAAGTTTTAGAATAGTATTATTTGCTTGAATCTATCGTCGCAACACGAACCGAAAGCTAAACTCATAAACAGCCAATGAGATTGCAACTTGTGTGAGAGTGAGGAAAAAAAGAAAAATATATTAAAAAGAGCATCTTTTTTCGTTCAGTTGGCTCCGTGCCAGCCAGAGCTGTGTTGACTTTCAGCCCATAGCCCGTCTAAGCTAAAGGAAGAAAGAGTTGCTTTTTCACTCCGGATTTTCTGCTCAGTGCACTTCTTTCGGGGGGGGGGGGGGAGAGTATTTTGCAGTTCAAACCTGCGTCTCTCTTCGTTTGGATTCATTTTATGCCTTTTTTTTCAATTTGTTAATTACTTTTTTGCATTTTCGTAAGTCATTGAACTCTGAGAGTGGAAAAGTAAGCAAATAAGATTAAAAACGAAAAATAAAAGTTTAGAAAATAATTTCAGGGGTGCTGCAGCTCTGCAGCCCTAATGGACGAGGCGTCACTAATAATATTCATATATTGTATTGTATGTATTGTATTGTATTATTATGTATATAATACACACACATACACGTACTATCTCTAAGTATAGAGTTTTATAAATTGCAATAATATATATAATTTTTTATTTATGTCAAATGAAAACCATAATGTAAGTAATGTCAAGAGTTTCGAAAAAAGGAACTTTTATTTGCTTATCTCATACTCGAATTAAATCCATTAACTGAACATAGGATTCTTTCTATTTCTATATCAATTGAACGTGGATTTATTTCAAGTAATTATCCCATATATTTATTTGCAAATGTGCGATCCTGACATAAGGGGACTCATAGTTCAGTGCTTTGTTCTATTGGTTACGCATCGGAAATGCTTCATATACATCGGAATATGAAAAACTTCATAATAAAAAATACTCACGAATAAACTAATACTAATATTTCAATAAACATTTTACTAAAATGATTCAAAATAATTTAAGGTACAGTATTGACATTGTTAAGTTCATTGTCGAATTTCTCAAAACTAATCATTTAATTCTTTTAGTTGTATAATTCTTTTTACAGATCAAAGACCTTGTTTTGTTTTTTTTTAAATGTGTCAAATGCACTCATACTTGATTCAATCAGAATTTAATTATTAAAGACAAGAAGTAAATAAAATTACTTACTTAATAATCTAAAACCAATAGTGCAATACATCCTTTTACAATATTCTTCTAATCTGATCTACGATTAGAACTGAACGAAGCTTCCATTAAAAAGAGACCGAATAAATCAATGCGTGCTCTCTTTATATGACGTCCGATTGTCCATCCCTGGTTTATACATTGCGCCGTTAGCCGCAACCGCATTTGTCAGCATCCATCCCCTGAAAACTTAACACTTCATTTCTTTCTTTCAAACAAACTTAACAATTTTCCCCCTCTTTCATGGCTTTTTTCTCCCCTCACAGCTAGGTCAGCAGAGAGTTTCGAAAAAGAAAAACATGAATTAACCAACAAAAACCAGTCTTTCGCAAGGTTGTGTGGTGAAAGTGAATGTCGCGCGAAAGGTAAGACAAGATGGGTAGAGGCCGGTTTGAGGAAAAGAGGTGCGAGTCAGTTCCGCTTTTGGTGGGTTATCGAAGTTACGCAGTCGATTTCGAAAGGAAGGAATGAGGATTTAGAATGTTATACATATTTGCAAGCTTAGGATTACGCTCGCTATTCTTCCATGCAGAATTCATCCTTCCATACACAGGTATAGAAGGTTATGACTAAAGAGACCAGGTGACCTGGTTTAACCGGGACACTCCAAAATTTCGCCGGCATGTCTCGGATTGGAAAAAAGTCCAAATTGAATCTAAATTTCCCGAATTCTCCCGATTTTTACTTTTCAGTCAACAGTTCATGTTTGGACTAGGACAATGGCGAATCCAGGGGAGGGGGTTATCGGGCTGCAGCACCCTCCGACCTAAACCAGAATTCTTGATTTTATTTAAAATCACTACAACTGTTTGTTCTTAATTTCCCCTTTTTAAAAAAATAATAAAAAAGTGACAGTATTGCTTTCTGGCTTCACAGGCTCGAAAATTTTCCTAATTTTCTAGTCATTCCACTTGTAGCGTTGACGCGGTCGAAAACATTTTTTTGTCTAGTTATTTCATTGTATTTTTTTATTAAATTATGGAAAGTATTGTAGTGTTCTTTATGATTCTTATTGTCAGGTGAGTAAAGTCTGTAAAGTTAAAATGTTTTGGTTTACATAAAGCATGAGGTTTTACATTCGTCACAACGATACAAAATTTTTATGACCTCAGCCCTCCCCCCCTCTCCCCGACCTGAATTCTGGATTCTCCACTGGTCTAGAAGGTTATGACAGAAAATACCAGACGTTTCCGATCGGCTCTGACCGTCTCAATTAGAAAAAGAGTCCCGGATTAATCTCGAATTCAAATTAAATGCTCTATATTATCACGAATTCTAATTTTCAATAAATAGAACATCTGGAAAGAAGATTTAGAATATTTAGGTTTTAAAATTTAGATTTTGAAGAAATAGTCAAGGATAACTAAATAAACTAGGTAATATATATGTTACGGTCATTGTGAGCAATCGACTATTATACAGGGTGTCCCAAAACGACGGCATAAACTCTGCACAGCTAGATTCCTCGCTGGGAGTACATAAAAACTGCCCAAAGAAGCGTTCCTGTACGATCCATAGTTTACGAGAAAAATACGAAAAACAAAGTATGACGTCACTGCCGGTGCAAGAAAAAACACTTTATTGAACATATCAACAGCAGAATGTGCACAATTTAAAGCAGATGTTCAAAGTGTCCGCCGTGCATGTCGAGGCAGGCTTGAGCACGCCGTGGAATGGCTCTCATCACACGCTGCAGCGTCGCGGGGTCCACCCAAGTACAAGCAGCATGCAGACGAGCAACTAAGTCCATTTGTGTTGTCACTACGTCTCGATACACCAATTCCTTGAGATGGCCCCATAGGAAAAATCCAACGGTGTAAGATCTGGCGAACGTGGCGGCCATAGAACCGGACCCCCACGTCCGATCCAGCGGCCGGGGTATTCCATATCCAGCCAACCACGTACAGGAGCACAGAAATGCGCCGGAGCCCCATCATGCTGGATACAAAGTCCCTGTATTGCCGCTAATGGTATGTCATCGAGGAACTCGGTTAAGACCTCATTGAGAAACATTTTAAACATTATCGTCTGGAAAGATATGCAAATACTGTTGTTGATATGTCCAATAAAGTGTTTTTTCTTGCACCGGCAGTGACGTCATACTTTGTTTTTCGTATTTTTCTCGTAAACTATGGATCGTACAGGAACGCTTCTTTGGGCAGTTTTTATGTACTCCCAACGAGGAATCTAGCTGTGCAGAGTTTATGCCGTCGTTTTGGGACACCCTGTATATAATAACCGGTCATTATTAATAATAACCGCATGAAAAATTCGGTTATTATATATAATAACCTATTTATCACGTTGACCGTTATATAATAGTATATATGGACGTATATGCTTAATAAATGTTTCTGTTTATTAATAATCTTACATTTGAGCAATTTTCTGGAAAAACATGTGGCCCTAATCAATACAGAAAGCGGAAACGGAAGTTACATTGACACAGCAACTAAAATTATTCACAAGAGGAAATAGTACGACAATAAGGTCAAAAAAAAGTTTCAAAGGCATGAATAAATACAGCAATTATTTGATGTAAAGTCTCCTTTGTTAAGTCTTAAAAAACGTTGTAATGAAAATAGCGGTGCAATCGCATCATTTTACAAATTTTTTCAATATTTTCAAAATAAATTATGATGAACCTTTTGAGGAAATCTGTTAAATGCGTTAAACTTAAATGTAAAAATTACATGTATTAGACTTAAAAGTAATTTGTTGATTCCATATAAATGTTTTAATCGCACTTTGTTTTCTCTCTTTCTCTTCTCTGGAATTTTATCTTTGTCTTACGCGAATTTTATCTTTTTCTAACAAGAACAAAAGCTCCAGCGCTGAATATTATAACCAACTAATTAGTACCGAAAATATTGCACAATTTACACATAGTAAGCGTCTTTGGAGCAATATCTTTCGGTTGTTAAAGAAACAAAAAACTGGAGAGCAGCCAAATAAAATCATTAACCTATAATACTACGATTATAAAAAAAATCTCGTGATGTACATTGAAAAAAAAGCATTTATCGCCATTTGCTTTTCGTAAAAATTCACATTTTGCTGCATCATCATTTTAAATCTGCTGAAATTTTTACACTTCTAATTTTTTTCTAATTGAGATAGTTAGGCTTTATATCCATTACTAACATCATTTTATTAGCTTCTAGCTGTTAATTATTGTTAATTATTAAGACAAATTTCATTCACACTTATCTATACTTTCAAAACAAAAGGCTAATATCATCATTGATCTTTATAGATATTCTAAATGTACACAAGAATTTGTACCATTCTATTTAGTATATTTGCAACATGCATGATTTTATTCAAAACCTATTTATGAAAGAACAAATTTTAAATTGAACACTTTTTAAAAACCGTTCTGTATGCCGAAAACGATTAATAACGTTTAACATAATTTGGGTAATTTACAAAAAAGTATATTTTATAAAAATGATTAAGTATGAAATGATAATTACTTTACTTTCTATTTAAAGATTTTGCATATTTCATAATTACATAAACATTAACGAGGCTGAAAAAAATGCATTCAGAATTATGATGTATTTAGAAATGATGTGATCTTTATTTAACATAGGGTTCTGATTGTGCCTCTCCATTTCAGTCAGTTAAAAAATGTCTTTGAAATTTTTATTGCTCACTTAAACTCATTTAAAGCGCGTCAAATTTTTTATTGTTTTATACATTTATTCATGTATAAAAATTCGTTTAAAGTGTATTTTAGAACCAAAAATTAGAGAATTAAAATTATTATTAGAGCCAAAACAACATTTGATATCGAATGATTCATACTAAATAGCATCAAAGCTTTTGCGCTTTTTGAAGAATATTATCTGTCTTTTCCGTTTTGTAATTTTAGAAGGTTTCTCCTTTCCTGCCAAGACAAACAAAACCAAAAAAACAAAACATTGTTTTTCATTTTTTTCCCTTCTTTGTTTCCTCCACTTAAGCATGTCTCACACAATCAAACATGGCAATTAAATGTGATATGTGCTTTAGAATGCCAGCAATTATGTTATAAAATGTTTTTCGGCAATAATCCATTTTTATGAAATAAACGTATAGAGTGACAACTTGAATTTTATCCATTACGAAACAACGCGATGTGGATAACATGTATTTAGGACAAACCTATGTAAAGTCTACAAACAAATTAAAACACTGAAGAAAGAGGATAAGTAAGAAAATGAGATAAAAACTTGCCTTCATGCAAATGCTCTATCATTTTTCCATTGCGCCATCTTAAAACTATTCGCCATTTCTAATTGAACTAAATTAAAAATGCTAACTTGTTACACTTTTTATCATCTGTTTCAGTTCTTGTATCAGTTTTATAATATTTGGAGTGACTGACAGCATTCTTTCAGCGGATTTTACGTATAAAAGAATTAACCGATTTCCTTGAAATAATCACGTCCAAGTATAATAAGGAGTTTTTCTAATATAGTTTATAAAAAGAATTGTGATTTATCATACGAAGCGAACTATTAATAAACTAAGCAATTAATCGATTTCAATGAAAAAAGTCTATCAGCAGTAACACCTCTTCACACACATTCTAAATATATTACTATATTCTTAAATTACAACGCACTTAAAAAGTTCATAATGAGCGAATATTATTTAAGCATTGTTCTAAAATAACGCCGTCCATTGATTTTCTGTTGGCCTTCATAGACTGTTTGGTAGAAATGGCATGAAAAAAAATAGAAAATCATTATTTTAATGTATTGTTACAGTACATCATTTCTATACAGAACATGGAATGCAGCAAAGAAATGAATTTAGAAACGCCACCACATGTATAAATTTTTCGTTAACGGAGTTCCATTTACATAGTTTCCGCCCTACAACGTATCATTTCACTTCCACATCCCCAATTTCGAACTTTCCTTCTAATTAAATTAATGTTGAATATTAGAAATAAAAACAACTAATTCAAAATCAATTAAAGATCGGATTTGCGTTCTTCAAAAATTTAATTAAAATATTATTAAATTAAGATTCATATTCAGAATTATACGATTCATATAATGAGTATTAAATGGTGTATTCTCGATGACAGCACACCATTTTCGTATTTCCAGAGTTTCAACTAATCGACAAATTTAATTAAATTTGATGGTACTTACGTATTAACGACACCGAGGCTACAGATTGGCAGTAATGCGCCAATAAAGAGCAATCTTGTTTACAAAAACCGCCAAATTCGTGGCACTTAAAAACCGTCAAATTGGCGTTAATACGTAAGTACAAAAACCGCCAAATTTGGCGGCACTTAAAAACCGCCAAATCTGTAGCCTCGGTGGCGTTAATAGGTAAGTACCAATTTGATATCGTAACAGTGACGCCAGCTGGTTGAGAATTTGAAAAAAATGATTTCCGGATTTCATTATTTATAATTATGAATTAAATACTAAAAAGATAGAAATAACTAAAATGAAAAAAAAAACTTTTTAGCACACTAAATAAGAGTGTGTTTTTAAAAACTGTTTTTATTCCTTAGTGTGCGCACTCTATCTTCATTCCAATCTCTCTTCCTCACAGTATCAGCCGTTTTCTCAAAGAAGAAACTGGAAACTAATAAACGGAAGAGATTAAAGTGAGTCCCAATCGCAAGTTGCTGGTCTTCAGAGCGAATGTGTAATTTCTGCAGGGGCGTAGGAAGGCTAAGCCACAGAGGAGTTACCACCGCTCTTCCTAGGCATCCGGGTTCAAGTGACAGCGTTCGGGAACTGAGTCCTAACAGCCTTCACCAGCCAAGGCGCAGCTCTTCCCGAAAGGAGGTATGTCCCGTCATCGGAGTGGAGGTAAGTTAACCTGATACCATTACTTTACCCACCAGGGAAATGAGACCCCGCGTGTTAATCCCGTGGCGTTTTATCCACGTATTTGTGGCGCCCCCTGGTGGCGTAGAAAGGGTAAATAGCGCCCTGTGTATGATATCATATTTTCGATCCACCTAGTCGTCATCCGCAGTTTAGTAATGGTAAATAATGTGTGGGGCATGATATTTTTTCGCCCTCTCGCAAAATTAAAAAAAAAATGGTATTAACGTACTAATGTTTAATCCCCATGGCTCAACGCCACTGATTTTTGCCAATCAGCGACCTCTCGACTAAAAGCTGCAACAAGAGTACATGATAATTATTGTCTTCCAAACGTGCTCACTTTCTTTTTCTTTACACAACTTGCTATATGTAGGGCAGCAAAAAGATTGGGATTTTTTGTTATTTATTGGACTTTTCGGAAAAATTATTTCAAAATAAAGAAAAATGCCGAATTATTTAAAGAATTCAAAGCTTTAAGAAAAGCATGATATTATTGCTGAAAAAAGAAATTATAGCATTTACACATGATAATTGTTTTCATCGAATGATATCTTAAAATCGGATTTCAGAAAATTTTAATTAGAATTAGAATTTATGTAACTGTTTACGAATCTTGATTACAATTAATAATGTAGCATAACCAGTATAGAATCAATTAATGACCAGCAGAAGCATGGCATATAAGCCCAATTTCAAAAAAATTAAATATTTGCAAATGAATTTTTTTTAAAAAAATCTCTTAAATAAATATTTGATGAGGTTTTTTTTCTGTTCATTTCGGCTATTTTCATAACGATTCTGTGCCATATTATTATCGATCGATTTAAGATTGAATCGATTAAAAAAAATTGCATTAAAAATTGATCCAGCATTGCGACTATATTAGCTAAATAAAAATGCTCGAGTGACAACAGATTTAAAATTAAGGTTCGTTGAGCGATAATTTAAAAAAAATAAAAATGCTGTATTCCCTTTGAAAATGACGATTCAAGATGAAAATAAGTAAATTAAATATAAAATTTTCTGAAAAAAACCAGAAGAATTTGCAATTTTAACCATATGTTTACGATAGATGGGAAATCTTCAGAAATCACCAAAAGTTTCTGCATCAGGTGACAATTCCACAAGCAGCATATCAAAATAAAAGAATTTCTCAAAAGTAACATTGTACAAGACAAAGACATTGGGATTTCTTAAGACGTCAGCAGTAACTGTCACAATATATATATATATATATATATATATATATATATATATATATATATATATATATATATATATATATGTAGAGTAATATGATTAAAATTCAAAGAAATTCTGAAGCAATCAAAAAGATTCATTGGTGACTCAGGCCATTTTCACCTCAAAAGAATTCAAATGATGATAACCTTGATGAAAATATTTAAGGAAAAATAAATATAATCATTTTTATTCCTCTCAACTTCAAATTCACACTATGACATATGAATAAAAAAAACTCCAATTATGTCAGACATCATAGCCCGTCGTAATATCAAATATTTCTTTAAAAACGCCTTAGGCAGTGAGACTGTTCCTTCAAATCTGTAATAATTACAAATTGCAGTTGATGACAAAAATTTTAGAGGGAAACAGAAAATGAAATTATCAATACGATAATCATGGTGTGAAATTTCTGAGGAAACTCACATTCGACTTTTAATTTTTGTACTCTCATATTTCTTTCTCGTTAAAAAAAAAGTTGTGAGCGAAACTATAATACACAAAATTTTAAATTTA